>CM046458.1:58142304-58439804 GCA_025506515.1 Flaveria trinervia | reverse complement strand
GTTACATTTTTCTCTCAAAACTAAAATAAGTGAAATGTCACCAAAAATAAGAAGAAGAAAAGTAACAAATAGTGTTACATATGTGTAACAGTAGTGTTACGTATATGTAATAAGAATGTTTGTCTTGTTCATTTGTTTTTCGAGTATAAAATCATACTCTTTGATAGTTGCTCGACCCGTCATCATCTTTAACATATCATTTTTTTCAACCCGTTATCATCAGCGTCATTATTTTCCTTTCGAGTTCACATCCACACTACAAAAAGATAAACAAATAATCATCATTTTATATCATATAAACATACCAACATTTATAAATAAAACACATATGTTGTAAACCAATAATCACCTCCAACTACATACAATAATAAACATTTGTTACATATATGATTTTTACATGAAAGTAATCTATGACATATATGACTTTTACATAAATATAACCTATATGCTTACGTATATGTAAGCATTGGTTTACGTATATGTAAACATAATTTGAATAAAAAAGACTAAGAAAGAAATGATAGGAAAGAAGGGTTGAGAACTTTAGAACTAAAAACTTTTAGTTACGTATATGTAACTACGAAGTTACATATGTAAAACTATGGGTTATATGTAACTCGATGTTACATATACACGACCCATAATCTCGATGTAACTTGTAGTTAAATATAGAAAACCCAAAAATGGGATGAAAACAACTTCTATCATCATCACAAATTTATTTAGAAGACGACTTTTGCTTCTGTTACGTATACGTAAGCCATATACATAACTTGTTAGGTCTCAAATCTTCATCTTCTTCATCAAAAACACCAAGAACACACACTAGGGTGTGTGTTTTTTTACATGTACTACAAGTTCATGATTTCATCCCTATTTTGATATAATTTATTAATAATCATGATAGAAACAAGTGTGAAAATCTCAAAAATCATGATTGAAGTTGTATATCATCAACAATATGAGTTGATAAACCATGATTTTAAACTAGAAAAAGATAAAGATGGACCTATAATTTTGTAAGGCCCTGTTCCCGGGCACCTCACAGTTGGTCAATCACAGCAGTTAAAACACACCACATTATAATTATACAATTTAAGCAGCGGAAATGATTTATCAAAAATTATTTATTTCATTTAGAACACTATTGTTAAGCAATACATCATCATTTTACTGTTTACAAAAAAATTGTTTTACTGCATTACATAACAACAACGACATAGAATACGAATGGATGCCAGTCTTTCCCTGCCGAGTAGCTTCACCCTCGTGCCATCCTCAGCAATAATTACCTGCCAACTGAACATGTATAAAAGTCAGCGTTGCTGGGTGAGTTCTAGTTTTAAAGTAATAAAATACTTTCTATATTTTGTATATGAAAATACTCTTTTCTGTAAAATACAACTCTGTACTGTATATGCGAGCACGCATTAACATATGAACAGATAATGTTCGTTCTCTTTACTGTATGCATTGTATGTTCTGTAAACTTTTATCTTTATCTTTCACTTTCTGGTATGGACCAATAAGCAATACCCCAACTATATGCGCGATGGAAAACGGGTGATGGGCCATCTATATCCCTCGAAAGGGTCAACTATATCCGTCGAAAGGGTCAATTGTATCCCTTGAAAGGGTCAACTATATCCCTCGAAAGGGTTCTGTATACTGTATACAAGGCCAACCCAATCACCCCAGACACGCTGCAAAGGTCCTGCCAATCTCAATTGATTGGCCCTGTGTGCATAATAGGGTAGCTAACCCGCAACACAGTTGAGCTAACGACAACATGGTCGTGTACCTCCTGTAAGCTTGAAAGACTTGTTAACATTTTTATTAATGTTCTTCTTCTTTTCTTTATTGCTCTTTCACTTTATTATTACGATATACTTTACGTTACGATAATAAACATACCTCGTAAAGTCACATACTATAAATAATAATAACAATAATAGCAATAATAATAATAAGGAACAATCATAACCATGCATGAAACATCATCATAAATAATCCCCAGTCAACCCTCGGTCAGAACCCTAAAAGCACAGACTCCCAGAAAATTCTGTAAAAATTTCTAAGTGCTTAGGCGCTTTGGCACTATTTGGGCGCATGAGCCCTGTATGGGCGTTTCATCACTATGTAGGCACATCAGCCAACACTTAATCATTTATCACTTAGGCGCATGAACTATTCAGGCGCATGGGCACTATTCGTGCACATGAACACTTAGGCGCATGAGTTATTCAGACGCATGGACACTTAGGCGCATGGGCACTATTGGGGCGTATGGCTCTACACTTAGTCGTCCGACTAATATTTCTAGGCGCATTGACCACTGTTCAGGCGCATGGGCTGTACTTAAATATTTATAAGGTAATCTTAGGCGCATGGGCTACTGTTCAGGCGCATGGATTACACTTAAATCTTTCTAAGGCATTTTCAGGCGCATGAGCCTTATCTAGGCATATGGACCTCCTGTGTGACATGTTTCTAGTATGTTTTTAAACCTAATCATCAACCCATCTGTTCTAAGCTTAACATGGCTATTCTAAACAGGAATAACCTATATGCATTCAAGAATTAACATCCAACATGCATAATACATACGGGTAGACATACATAAACTTTGAAAATCATTTTAATACATTTTCAGCCCCAAAGATAGTTTAAAACAAGTAAAAACCGGGGTCTAGAACTCACCTGATGCAACTGGGGTGTTTCTTCCTTTCTAACCCGCTTGCAATGAGTTCAAACACCTAAAAACAACACCAAACACACACACACACACACACACACACCCGAGCACATACACAACACATAAGCACATAAACATATACCCGGGATAAAACCCGTCATAAACATTTAAAAACCACGAATTCTTACCTTGAATTCGACTTATCTTCTTCTTTTTTCTCTTCAGCCGAGAGTTCCTCTGCTCTCTCTCTCTCTAAAACCGAAAGAAAATGGTGATGTGAAGTAAGGGTGGGCGGCCATGCCCATCTTTACACCAACTTTTTCAAAGATTTGTCCTTTTTGGACACTTTTAGTCCTTCCACTTGGACTTTATTGTTTTTTTTCTTTCTTTTATTCTTCATGTCTTGTCTTTTTAAAATAATCGGGTATTACAAATTTTCTTTGATGATCTTACCTACCACTTCATGTTTTTGCTTTGTGATGACATCAAATGAGTTTGGTTAACGATAGTGATGATCTGAACTTAAGATTTCCAACTATGATTCTTTCATAAATAGTTAGAATAATTTACGTTGATATAAATCTTTGAAGGAGAAGATATTTGAATAGTATATAAAATAATTTATTTATGATATTAAAAGGAGAAATAAGATAATGAATTAGTCAACAAATTAACTAATCAAGGAGTTTAAATAATTAGATAGTTACTAAAATTAAATGATGTTAAAATTACAAAACTATCCTTTTAGTTAAAACCATAAAAATTAAAATAGAAAAAAAATTTGATTGGTTGAAAGTGGTTTTTATGGTTTTCAAATATAAGTGTGGTTTTCATTTGATCCCTCCGCTATATATGTCTGTATATATATATATATATATTATATATATATATATATATATATATATATATATATGTGTGTGTGTGTGGTGTGTGTGTGTGTGTATGTATATATATGTGTATATATATATATATATATATATATATATATTATATATATATATATATATAATATATATATATATATAAGATGGTCAGATTGACAGCGCCTGACGGGAGTTCGGCGACGGTTTATGGTGATCAAGTCACGACGATCCCGAAGGTGATTTCGATGGCGATGGCGGGAAAGTGCATGAGGCTTGGATGTAGTGCCTACCTGGCCTACGTGAAGGATGTGGATACGCTAACACCACAACTATCTGATGTGCCGGTGGTGTGTGATTTTCCTGACGTGTTTCCCGAAGACTTGCCAGGAGTGCCACCGGACCGTGAGATTGAGTTCCAGATTGACTTGATACCGGGTGCCCAACCTGTTGCTAAGGCACTGTATCGGTTGGCTCCGACCGAGATGAAGGAATTGATGGAGCAAATGCAAGAGTTGCTTGACAAGGGGTTCAGTAGACCGAGTATCTCTCTTTGGGGTGCTCTGGTCTTATTCGTGAAGAAGAAAGACGGTAGCATGATGATGTGTATAGACTACCGTGAGCTGAAGTAGTTGACAGTAAAGAATCTGTACCCCTTTCTGAGAATTGATGATCTGTTCGAACAACTCCAAGGTGCATGTTGGTTCTCGAGGATAGATCTTCAATTTGGCTACCATCAATTGAAGGTGAAGGAGCAGGATATTCCTAAAATAGCTTTTCATACGCGTTATGAACACTACGAGTTTCTCCTTGTGTTATTTGGTTTAACCAACGCGCCAACTGCTTTTATGGACCTGATGAATCGAGTGTGTCGGCCAAGGTTAGATAAATCAGTGATTGTGTTTATTGATGATATCCTGATTTATTCGAAGAGCGAGGAGGAGCATGCCGATCACATTCGGGAGGTGTTGCAGACGTTGAGAAAGGAGAAGTTGTATATATATATATATAGGAGAGGGTTCCTAAGAAAACCATTTTTCATAAGAAAACCAAAAAAACTATTTATCCACCATAATTTATGTAATCCATGGTTGAGATTATACAATGGCAATATTGTAAGTAAATGGTGTTTAAAAGAATTAATTAAAAGCTCATAAGGGTATAATAGGTAAAACATGTTTATAAGTTATATGAAAACTTCCATTTAATTAATTAAATCCCTAAAATCACTCACTATCTCTCCTCTCTCTCAATTTAACCAAATTTTTTAACTTTTCCTATTCACCAACATATTATAATAATTTAAACACTAAATTATATTAATTTTTATCTATTAGAAGAACTAGATATAAATAGAGTAAGAAAAACAATGAACACCAATTAAGTTACGTATATGTAATCACGTTAAACAACAATCACTTTTAATAAGTAACATTGTGTTACATATATGTAACATTGTGTCACATGCTTATTAAACACTATGCTACGTATACGTAACCCATCAAGCTTTATACCACCATTTCCATTTAGTATATTTAAGTATAACACATATATCAAGTGTAAAACATTTTATTAAACTCGAAAATTGACCCATATTTTTGACGTGATTACGTAAATGTAACTTGATTTATACATATACTACGTTATGTGTATCTTGATAAGTTACATATACGTAACACTAAAAAGTACAGTGGAATCTAAAGAAAATTACAGTGAATAGATGTACAACCATATATAAACCTGCTTACGTATATGTACCTCGACAATGATGAAGATGAACAAAAAATATCAAATATGTATAAAACAATAGCTGATATCATATTTAAGTGTTATGTATATGTAACTTACATATTTGTGTCATTGAACAAAAATAAAGAGGAGATGGTGTAGATATATGCAACTAAATTACTATAAGTATATACAAATGTAAAAATTAAAAAAGGGAAGAATGTGAAGATGAAGATGTTATCTTTCTGTGAAACCAAAGATGGACGAAGAATATGTTCTTTTTTGGACCGATTTCTTCTTTTTCATCATCATCTTCATATTGCTCATAAAGTTCATAATCATCTTCGTCTTGATTTCATAATCATCTTCGTCTTGATTTCATAATCATCTTCATCTCGAACCATTATCTTTATCTACAGATCATAATTATCTTCATCTCGAGTTCACTTCATCTCGAATCATCATTTTCATCTCGAGTTCACTTCATCTCGAATCATCATCTTCATCTCAAGTTCGTAATCTATATTCATCTCGAATTACCATCTTCATCTCGGTTATCATCTTAATCTCGGTTCATCGTCTTCATCATGGTCCATCTTCTTCATATGTGGATTTGAGTGGCCTTTGTGGCTAGATTACTTCTAGGGTTTTTAGATAAAGGTTGAAGAAGATAAATGAAAGACAGAGAAAGAATCATTTAGTTTAATTAAAAAGATACCAAAAATAGTGGATTGATATTTTACTAAAATACCCTTTAAATAAAAACAAAATAAAAATAGTTATAAATTATTTGATTGATTGAATGTGGTTTTATTAGTTTTCTTATAAAAATGTGGTTTTCTTAGGATCCCTCCTCTATATATATATAGTATCGATCTAAAGATAAACCATAGTTTTTTTATAACTTTTAATATTTCTAGACTATTGATCTTCTTTTGATTGCACAAGATGTTGTCATGTCTTCATATATTATTTAATACAAAACGGTATTTTTAACATTTCACCATCCTAAAAAAATAAACTTCACATAGTGGTCACTATCTACTTTCAAAAATTCCCCATCTATTTTCTTTTTTTATAAAAAGTTTCATCCCCTTGTTTTTTAAACATTAACAACGTTTTAATACTACGATATTTTTTATAAACGCCATACCATTAAACTTATCATATTTCATTTTAATTTAATTGTAGTCTCATTAAAATTATTCAATCCCCCGTAATTACACCAATGTAACACATTCTATCAATGTAACACATAGTTACATTGAATTAACAAGCAGTTGCATTAGGGTAAAAAGTTTCCCTCCCATTTGAAAAGAACTTTCCTCGTCTTTTTAAATAACTCTTCCACCTGATAAAACCTTTTTAATTGTCATGCATTTACAATGTTGGTTTTTTATTATAAAATATACATTTTTGAATAAAATGTTATTATATTTTTAATTCTAAGTATAGTTTTGGTACATGTATTTTCTATATTTTTTTAATGTTTGTTATCTTAGTAATTTAACACTAATTTACATTGGTGTAATAAATAATTACATTGGCGTAATAAATATATTAACACACCTACCATTATCACAAGAAGAAACTATATATTTTTTTATATAAAAATGCAACATAAGATTAAAACATAATTAAAAAATCTAAAAACTAATATGTACAATAAGTAAAAAAAAGTGAAAACTCACCAATATCATTACATTCAACCCATTTAAAAAAAAGCAAATGCAAACAGGCTTGCTCTAGCAATTCTGATATATGTATATATCACGATATGGTCTTTGAACTTGAAGACCATTTAGCTTCTAAACTTCACCACATTTCTATTCCATTGATCTCAATCATTACCTTTCATTAATACTTAGAAATTAGTTCTAACCTATATCAAAAATAAACTTTTAAGGGTTTTATATTTTTGTCAGAAAGTGTTACAATGATGTAACATGAGTATTACATTACTTTAACATATTATATTATTATAAGAAGGTGTTATACCAATATACGAAGGTATTATATTAACGTAAGAAAGAACGGTAAACAAATGACATAATTTGAAAATTCAGCCTTACACTTAGAGCTGATTTTCTATCTAGCAACAAACTTATCGACTAAATTAAGAGAAAAACCATAAGCTCATAGCCTCATAATAAGATTGATACATTCAAAAACCACATTATTAAAAACATATTGCACTGATATTTCCAATATATATTCATAATGACCCAATAGGCCCATATTATGTTTGCACTGATATTTTTAATATTTAAATATTACTAATTTCTAACTTTAGGATTCATTAATCTTATACGATGAGCATTAACTGTTGAATCTTTTTTTTGTTTTTCTTAAATTTTATTTAAAACCTAATACTTTTATATTTTCTCACTCCTATAATTTTCTATTTTCAACTTTATTCTTCTATATTTTTTCATAGTTTCATAAATTTTTATTTTAAATTCCGTCCTAAATTTTGAGAGTTAACAACTGTAACGTGTGCGTGAAATTCAACGTTGTTATGTAAATTTGTTCCTGTTTAACGACTGCGTCGCAATTTGTGAGTCCTAGATCGACTTTGCTATATTGTTTCTAACATATTACATTTAACGTACGTGGTTCAACGTTTTTACGTATACTTTCTCATCGGTTTTATTTTTTTATTTTTATTGTTTGTAATACGAGTCTTTTCAGTATTGTTGATAGCTGATGATGTAACATTGTTTATTCATAATGTAGATGTGTGTATTTGAATAAAACAAGGAAATATATTATGCTTATTCGTCCAGCCCACATATTACAATCTGCTGCCCTGTAATACCATAAAAAATCACTAGAAAGTGTTTGCCGCCGCTATCACATGGCGTCAAACATAACTAAAAAACTTATGAGAATAAAACTAATGAACAATCTACAATTATACCTAATTAGCCCACAAAGCAACAACAGCAGTCCAGTCCATTCCAGAGCCCCATTAGCAAAAACACTCGTTAACTCAATTATGACATAAAACTAACAAATAAAAAAAGTAGAAACACATGGTGATCCATAATTTAAATGGTTAAAATAAGATACTTCAAGATTTCATAAAAATGATAAAGCTATTGGGTTCAAGTTTCACCTATAATAAAAAATAATGAGGGTTTCAGGTGGTGCAGGAGGTTTTCTCACATTGTGAGTTTACTTCTTAGGGTGGTTTCAGGTTTCGTAATTGGGTAATATCTTACGTAATGTGAGTTTTCTTTTGATGGTGGTTTCAAGTTTCGTACTTAGGTAATAAAGATAATCAAGGGGGCCGGTGGTCAGTTAAAGATAATCTAGTGGACCAGAGGCCGGTTAGTAATCTAATTAGCTGTTAAAAAAATAAGAAACACATAACACTTGTCTAAGATTGCAGTTTTAAAACAAAAAGAAGAATGTTTTATGCATATTATTAACACAGTGTTTGTCTTCTTCATGCATACCCTTCCAAAACCACTGGTCGGAAACAATCACCGATCACCTGCAGTGTAACTCCAACACTAACACGTATCGAACCCCTCACCGATAACACGCATTCATCCCCCATCCACATGTTCATCACCACATGACACGTTACACCACCCTCCCTCTTTATATATAACACCATCAGATACCCCTATTATATATATCCCTACAAACAATCTCAAGAAAATAGTTAAACAACTTTTAAAATGAGGGTTGTTAATTCTTTTTCAGTTTGTATTTTACTCTTTGCATGCTTTGTGGCACATGTCTTTATCCACTTCCCTCATGCAACAGCGGCTTTAGGCCGCGGTGGCAGACGCGGTGGTGGTGGTGGTGGTTCGGTGCCGGTGAGTGATGGACCGGTGGTGAGGAGAGATGAGCGGTGGCCGTTGGTGTCGTCGGAGTTCGGTGAGGTATCAGGTGTTAAGGTTAGGGATGGTGAGAATGGGTTTTACTATCTGCAGTTTATCACCATGTACCCTCGGTCTCTATTGCTGCCTGTTTATCTTCATTCGGAAATGGTGTTATATGTTAACTCAGGTATTATGCACATATAATTAGGAAATAGTTATCTATCTATTTGTTAAAAACAAACTTGATGAATAGTGAATTTTGGATTATAGTTGCATTAATAAATGTTTAGGGTTTGGGTAAGAATTAATAAATGTTTGGGTTTTGTGTGAACGGAAGTTCTTCTTTAACTTCTGTACAAAACACTTAGAACCCAAACACATTTTAATTATTACTCAAAACCAGTATACAAGTGAAATAATTCTGGATTCAAGAAACATTTCTCCTAGTAACCATAATATGTAAGTTTTTTTATATAAAAACTATGAAGTAAAACATGACTTGAACCTAACAAGAGAATTTTATCATTATATTTCGACTTATAATAAACTCTGGTTCCGTCACTAATAATAACGAGTTCTTTGTACCTAAGCAGGAATTGGAACCTTGAGTTGGATCAACGTTGAGGAAGATGACGATAAGCTTCAACGAGTGATGTTACGTAAGGGGGACATATTTAGACTGAGTTCGGAAACTGTTTTCTACTTACAAAACGACGTACAATCCTACGATTACGAGCCCCATAACCTTCAGATTTACGCCATTTTTCCCGGTTCAGAAGAGGAGCTAAAGGTATGAACATTAACGTATAAAGTATAAACTCACTACCTTGCATGCTTCAGGCTATGTTTGTTAATTAATCCACTGAATTAGCTTTATATCATAAGTTTTACAAATATAAGTTATTAACTACTATATATTATGTTAATGTTTTAGGCTAAACAACAACTCGCTGGAGTATACACCGGTGTTCATGATTTAGTGCTAGGGTTTGACGATCAAGTGCTGCAGTCAACGTTCAGTGTAATCTCTCTTACTCTACTATCATATTGAATTGAAATATTGTACTCAACACTAACTTAATTATAAGTTGCTTAGTTAATTAAATCGTTATTTGGGATGTCTAGATCATATATAATTGTGAATCATATAATTAAGTAGAAATCATATACCAATTTGAATCTTTTAATACACTGCTACAAAGCTAGACATTTATGACTAATTTAATACGATCGGAAACATTAAAAAAAAAGCAATTCTAATGTTGTCTAATTTCAGGTGTCTGAAGAAGTGATAGAAGAGCTAAGAGGAGCAGAATCACAACCATTGATTGTCGAAGGACAACCTGAAGCCAACACTTCTACGTGGGAAGATGTCGGTTCTTGGGGCATTAGAGCCTTACTAGGAACCAAGAACAATGACATCTTCACTGCCAAAAACAAAAACAAAAAGAAGAAGACGTACAATATTTTTAGTGTGGATCGCGATGTCGAAACTTGTTTTGGATGGAGCACAACGGTGACCGAAAAAGAATTGGACGTGTTGAAACACACCGATTTTGGTGTGTTCATGGTTGATCTAGCCAAGGTTAGACGTTTAGAACTCGTTTGATCTAACCAGTGTAGCAAACTCTCTAAAAATCAAAGCAACCTCATGTAAACTATTATGTTTTATTTACACCACTTAGAAATTCAGAAAACAATTGATGGTTTAAGGTTTCATGATGTTTTATTGTTGAAGGGATCGATGATGGGGCCGCATTGGAACCCAAAGACCGCTGAAATCGCGATTGTGGTGCAAGGGCGAGGAGTGATTCAAGTGGTTTGTACCGGCGTTGGGAGTGAACAAGGGTGCGAGAATTCGAGGCTTGAAGTTGAAGAAGGTGATGTGTTTGTGGTGCCAAGATACCATCCAATGGCTCAAATGTCATTTAATAACGACTCATTTGTTTTCATGGGGTTCATGTTGGAAGAAAAGAAAGAAAGTCCTCAATTTCTAACGGGAAAGCATTCGATTCTCCAAATGTTGGATAGAAAGGTGTTGGAGAAGTCTTTTAATGTCAAGGACACGACAATAGATTGGATTTTGTCGGGTAAAAGAGAAGATATCATCTACGAATGCACCTCCTGTGCCGAGGAAGAAGTTGCACCAGTGCGAGGAGGAGGAGGAGGAAGAAGAAGAGGGTGGCGAGAGCCACGAAGGGAGCGGGCCGAGGGGGGCGGGTGGGCTTAGCGGAGTTATGGTGGAAGGTCGTGACACCCACGTTTATTAGATCCAGTTAACGGGAATAATAAAGAAGGTGTAAATGTTTTCATGAATCTCCTGAACTTGTTTGCTTGTTATTAATAAAAGAGACATCATAACTATTAGATGTAAAGTGAACTTATTTTCCTCCAATGATCCCTTACTAACTGAGAGTTAACCCTCGTTAGTTTTTTTAGGAAATGAGATCAACTTTGAGTTATTTTTCAAATCTAGCACCGCCTAGGCTCAATTAGGTCCATTTTCTATTCTCTCACCTCCATCATCACTTGAAATCTTACTCTAACGAGTTCAATGGTTCAAATCAGGAGGTGGAGATTGACGGGTTTTTGAGTGTGAAAGATTCAAGTTGACGGACCTCATGATAGATTTTAACTTTTTGTTTAGTGTTTTGGCCACAAAAATAGTCCACGTCATCAAACAACTAACGGGGTTATCAAACAACTAACGGGGTTAACTCTCAGTTAGTAAGGAATCGTTGGAGGAAAATAAACTTTAAATTAAGAGTATCTGTAAACATTTATTGAGTTGGGATTAATCCCGACCAATAAACAAATCTTGGGATTATTAAAATCCAATAACCATTTATGAAAAGCAATTAAGAGGTTAAAAACTATTATCAGTGAACCTAGTGAAAAGAAGTGAGAGAGCTACCCATATATGCTAGATTTGTTCAATGGGCACACGTAACAAATTTGTTAAGCTTGGGTTAGCTGGAACGTTATGAAGAAGGACTAACGTCTTTAACAGATTAGGAGTTTCGATCATCATTGTCCAATTTTAAAATCCAGCATTCACCATATGATCGATCTCAATTGTTAGACTCGGAATGAATAACAATTGGAATGACATACACACTCATACAAGCCAAATCAAATGAACAATAATGTAAATAATGATTCTCTTTGATTACTTAAAGTTACATAAAGACTTACAAAATTGAAATTTACAAGCGTTACAATTAACAAAGAGAAACATCTGTTTCGTGCAAAGACTAGGTTTTTGCACCAAAATGTTTTCGTGCGGAAATTTGATGTTCTCGTGTGGTTCTTCAAGTTCTCGCATGATTGATTTTCGATTTCCCGAGCATTTTCGTTTGACCAAAATAATTTTAGCTTTTGATGTGTCTATTAATGTGCTAAAAAGATACATACCAAATAGATTCTTTTCAATGTACATGATGTCGATTGTCGAGTTTGTACTGGATTAACAAAGTCCGCTAGTACTATGGGATCTCCTAGAGGGTGGTTAGTTTTACCAAATAATGGGGTTGTAGTACCTAAACCCAAAATATTTGTAACTTTTTTAGTTAGTACAAAGTGGCTTGGCTCAAATATGCATAAATCATGTCAAACACACATGCATTACCCCAAAATATTACACATTTTAGGATTTGAATAAATAAAAAATTAAATAGAACAAAAATTAATTAATTACAAAATGATATTTTAAAATAGGATTTTATTAAAATTACATATGATTAAGGAATATAAATAATTACACAATGATATTAACTTTTTAAACATTTGTTTTTAAATATTTTTTGTTCTATCAACAAAAAACAAACATTTTGTTTCAAAACAAATCAATTCTAAAAAATATCATGTTTAAAATTTTTATTATTTTAACTCCCAATTTTAATTATTTTTTGTTTATAAACATTGTACTTTTAAAAAACACCAATTTTGAAAATTTTAATATTTTTAAAAAAGTTAGATGTTTTAGAAAATTTCTTATTTTATTAAATTTATCTTTAAAAATAACACAAATAAATAGAATTTTCTCTAAATTTATTATAAACTATTTGTGTGAATAAGTTTTAGATCAACTAGTTTAGGAGGAGGCACCCTATGAGTTGGAGTCTCACTAGATATAATATGCACCAAGTGAACTAAAGATTTTACCATAGTAGACCTTTGGGTGGTGAGTTTCTCTTGGAATGGTGGGTGATCTGGTTCACCAACGCTGTCTGTGTTCGCGGGCATGAGTGGCTTTTCGCCAATAAGTTTACCCGGGTGACCGGACTTAAAGTATTCGTTGGCCATTCAAAAAAAGAAATTATTTGTAATAGAAAAAATATAGTATTATTAATAGTTAATGTAATTATTTAATAGGAAAGAGAATCAACAAAATGTTTGACGAAAATAATAAGATGCTTTCATATCTATTAGTTACTCTTTTATTATGATAAGAAGATTCATTGCCCCAAACATCATACATTATATATAACTAAGCCACGTACGTTCAATAAATATAAACACATATAGAAGATACAAATTCATTCACATTCATACAAAAATTATATAATACATACATACAAGAAATACACATGCATACATACAAGGAGTGACATTAATGGTATAGTTAGAACTTCAGTTGATAGTTGGGAGGAGGAAGAAGAAACGGGTGATGGTGTTATTGTGGCTAAGCTTCTACAGGGTGACGGTTCACTAGAGCAGTAGTGCTACTTTACTTATTTGTAGCGAGGTCGGTGACACTTGTAACGTCCACCTCTCAAGACACACCCTAAGGAGCGTTACGCATTGTATACACTAAACACATAGTAATTATGGGGTTCACATCGAAAGTATAACTTTGATTATTCATCAAAACCATACAATACACCCGTACGTTTAATAATCGATAATACCATTACATCGGTTTAACTATGCTGGAGATCCAAATATTCAGTATCGCTCTAGACCTTTATTTCTTCATAAAATAGCCCGTAATCTCTAATTCCTACAATCACTTGGCACCTAGGATATGTGTCCAAAAAAAATATTTGAGATTCAACATAAAACTAGTGACTTCATGAACATAATATTATTCAAGTTTTAAAACATGTAATTATTGATTATTACATCAATCAGATACCACCATAGCAAACATATAAGAATAGAGTAATCACAACATAAATTCACATAACCAAACTATCTATACAAACTTCACTGGTCAAAGTAGAATCATATAAACAGTCCTTAATTATCCTATCAAGCATTGTCACATGTTACAAATGTTATTGATATTCAATTCTATAATTATTATCAATATCAAAACATCACTCATGTTTTAGAAAAAAACTTCAGAGGAACTCACAATAATTGTTCCTAGTATAATCCGGTAATATTTCCATGTCTCGATGAAGTTTAAGTAATCCTTAGTTAGCCACATGTACAACTAACTAGTTATTGTTATGATTGGATATTAGTTTATATTGCCTTGTTTAAACATGGTTGATTAGTCCATGTCTAACTAAGGCTAAGCAACGCGAAGCTCATCCTAACAATAACCCTAACGCCTAAAGATATTAATACTACTATACTAATACTACTCCTAATAACAATAATACTCAAATAAATAATTATTAACTTGACATAAACTTAACGATAACATACCTTAAAACTATTTACGGCAATATGATGTAGTGTCTCCCTACTTGCGCTCTTACCCGAATTCGGAATACAACTAATAACAATACCCAATGAGGTATCGAGTACTCGGGATTCTCTTTATTTTAGAGCATTCCCGTTAAAACTCACAATCTAAAATGAAACTCATGTTCTCTATTTATAAAGACTTTCAAGGCTTTCATGTTTCTGTTTCGACTGATATAGGATAGAAAAATGAGCAGCTAGCTTGGTTGCTTGTTTACTTTTATTTTTCTCTAATAACTTTAAAATCATTTCTTAAAAAAATTTTAAATATGTCATTGGGACAAGTTAGTCGACTTAGGTTTTGATTAAAAGAAGAGAGAGTTTAAATATATTGTATACTATTATACGTAAACTATCTCTTATGAAACTAAAATTCATCTGAAAACTTTCAAATTTTAAATAGTCATTTTTATTCGTTACTTACTCAATTAACAATGTATAAAATATAAAATTTATATTTCTTGTCTTTAACTATTACATATGTCCCCAAACACTCGAGATGTTACAACACTGGGTGATACTGAGTTAAGGTGGGAGTGTTAAGGGAAATAAAAGAATAATGTGGGCATATTACCGAGTAATGTCTAATAAGATTATCCTCATCGCGCGCCTTTCTCCGGCCCGTCGCTGACGTGGATCGCGCTGGCCGGAAGGGCAGCGATGGGGAGACCCACCTGTTGATGAGAAATATGAGGGTGGTGGGTCCCACCACCATAAATAATTAAATTAACATGTTTTTAATTCAAATAATTTAAAATCTTTTAATTAATATAATAATATAAATATAAAATTATAGTTATAATGAGTTAATTAAATAAAAATATATATTAATTTTTTTTACATTTCTAGTATTAAAGTAATTAGTTAGAGTTAATTAAATAATAATTAAAATGAGTTAATTATATAATAAATTAAGTATAATATTTTAATTTTTTTAACATTTATAGTATTAAAATATTTTTAAAAAAATTTCATTCATAACAACTACTTTTTTTTGTTTTTTCATAACAGGTATCTTTTTTTTTGTTTTTTCATAACGACTATTTTTTTGTTTTATTCATAACGGCTAGTTTTTTTGTTTTATTAATAACGGCTAGTTTTTTTGTTTTATTCATAACGGCTAGTTTTTTTGTTTTATTCATAACAATTAGTTTTTTTTATTTTATTCATAACGGCTAGTTTACCTATTATAAATATGTTTTATTCAGTTGAGAGTTTTTCTCAAATCATACTTCATCATCTTTCAAACATTATAACTCTCTTCTAAACACATTTCATAACGTTGTTGTTTTTATTTTATTTTAATTAAATATATTTACAATAATTTAAATATCTTATTTAAAGTAAATTAATAAAGAAAATATGAGGTGGAAAAATAAAAGTGTTTGTGGAAATGATAGTATTGGAGGGTAAAAAGTGTTTGTGTAAAGAATGGGTGAAAGTGAGTGAAAAGCTGATGTGACATGCTGATTAGAACTGTTTGTGAAAAGAATGGGTTGTAACGTTGGAAACAGTCTAATAAAAGTTAATGATCAGCCTGACAACCTAGTCACATTAACTAAAAAGGTTATTTAGGTGCTAATGGCGTATGGTAGATGATATGTCCACTAACAGGCCTTCACAGGTCCAGTCTTCTAGTCATATGTTAAGAAATTGTTTTATCATATACCTAGTCACATCATAAGATTATATCGTGTTATTTAGGTTTTAACTATATATGCCAGATTCTACTAACAGGATTTTTCATATGCTAGTGAGTTAATTTAGCTTACACCTGGTCGTATTGATTAGGTCATAATGAATCATTTTAGTATCAATGACATGTGTTAGATAATATGTCCACTATTGGTATTATAATGTGTTATTGGGTCTTTGTCATGTTTAATGTGTGTTAGAAAAACTTATATATTAGTTATAAGATAAGATTACCAATTCCACTTGCCATCTTAGGATTCAAAGTCACATTTAGCATATTTAATTTCGGAAATCATTCATTTCTACTTATGGTATTGTTTGAAGAGCATGATTCGGTATCCAAGAGGCTCGTGCATTTGAATAACCAACGGACGATATATTAATAAATACGGAGACTATAAATTTTATTTTTCACTTTTTGGGTTTATATGGATTTCTTAGGTATAGAATTGACTGAAGGTTGTTTCCGATGATTATATTTTTTTTGATAAAAGCATGTTTTTTAGTAGTAATATATACCCACACGTGTGTATAAAAAATTAAAATCAGAACCATAAATGAATAAAAAAAAGTTTTAAAATTCATTTTTTCTTATTTTATATTAAGAAAAATGTCACAGAATAATAACAAAGTTTTAAAAGTGTTCTAATTTAGTCACTCATGCATATTTTTCTCAAATTGGACCTCCAATCGATCAAATCGAGTCATTGCCAATTTTTATTATGACAAGAAAGTAAACGATGGAAAAGACATTAGAGTTAAAATTTTCAATATATAAAATTATATTAAAAAATAAAAAAAAGTGCCTAAAAATTACGTCAACGTTCTATATCAGCATCAAAAGATAGAAAAAAATATCTTCTAACTGAATCCAAAAGTATAACATGCTAAAAAATATGTTATGACTTTTAATTTGTATAAAATATAAAAATGAGTGATCTAATTGGAACACTTTTAAAACTTAAGTTACTTAACTGGAACATTTTTTAAAAGTTGGTTACTATTTTCAAAGTTACCCATTTATATTATAATGGAGAAGTGTAATCTAAGTTTTAATATCTCATTCTTCTCTTGTTTGCCTCGTCATCAAAGATCAAACAATGCTTATTTTTTTATTATTAGTTATTTAATAACGTTCACCTATATCCTGTTCCATTGCTTCTAATGGGTAATAACTAATGATAGGGTACGTACAAGTTGTAATGCATCATTCATCAGGATGATACATGGAGAACGACATTAGTGTACTAGGTTGAGCTATTTTTTCAAGTGAGTCGACCCTTCAATGAAAAGTTGGGCTGAGTTACGTACTAGTTTTTTCATCTATCGAATATGTACTTTTCACAACATTTTTCTCTTTTTCTCTACAAAATTAATATTATAATGATATTAATTTGTAGAATATTTTTCTCTACAAATTTTAATATTATAATTATAATAATATTATATATTAACTTGTACGATTTTGTTTAATTAAGAAAAAAATCATAAAACAAGCAGTACATTCTTGTATATTATAAACAACCTTTTACTCACGTGTAGGAGTGATTCTATTTTGAGATTGTTAACGTCTTAATTTTTTTATCTAACCTCTATGTGTATTTTCATTTTTTATTAATGGTTGTTTTGTAGTATTTTAATAGAATCATTAAAATGTTACCTCTAAACTTTTCAGCATTAGGTGCAGTTGTTTTATCCGAAAAACATCCCTTAATAGTTCAACGTTAAATAGATGTTGAATGAAAAAGAAAACATTTTACTGCATCCATTTCCTCCCAAACCCCTAGCAGCAACAAGTCTGTCAGCCACCACCACCACCACCGCCACCTCCTCCACCGCCACCTCCTCCACCACCAACCACTAGCAGACCTAGCCTTGTTGCTATAAAGTATATTCAACTATATTATAAATGAAATCATTGGAATCAAATAAGAATTTAGACAAACCTTGAGTTGAAGTGGGTGTGTGTGACTATGAAAGTGAAGATGAAGGGCAACGATGAGGGGGAATGAACTATGGATATGTCGAAGTGGTGGTGGGTAGAGACGGAGATTGCCAAACAACCTCAACGCTTCTTAATAATGCACAAACCAAAGGAACACATATCCCTTCCCTCATAGCCTATCACCCTCTTTCATAATGATTTCTAATATGTTGATATCATGCTCTATCGAGAAGTATGTAGTGATGCTCACACGTGGTACCGCACACAACAAACATGTGTTGTAATGCTTTCACTCCCTCCTTTTTAATGGTACAAATGACGTTTGAGAACCATATCGGTTATCAAACAATCTGGTTGGATTGATTGATCCGAATTTAAAATATTAATCATGTTGTAATTAACTTTCGGTATATGTTTTTGAAGAGAGTATTTAATTTATAACATTAACCGAACTAAGTCATTGGTTCAAATGTTACTCGCCGGAAAATATCAATTCAACCAATCACGGTTCAATTATGAGAACAGAATCAACAATGGTCCAATCAATCAGGTTATAATAATATTGTTTTATAATTCATGTAGTTTTCTTATTTTAAGTAAACCGAAATTTATGGGTTAAATTAATATTCCATTAACTATGTATTGCATGAATTTGGAATAAACATATATATACCTTATCGTTATATTTTCCTATTCTAATTAAAAGAGTAACTAAGTACACATGACAGTGTCATATTCTTTCTCATGAAAGTTTTTTTGGCTTATCTTTTTTAGTAATAATTACATTAATTACTAATAATACTATTTAATTAATTTTTAGATTGAAAATAGTTTAGTAATAAATTAAAAAATAGATCTTTTTATTAATGTTATTTCTAAGAAACAATTTTTATTAAAATAATATTTTTTTCAAAACATCATTTTTTTTGAAAAAATACAGTATTTTAAAATTGGTGCATTTAAAAAGCAAATATTTTCATAAAAAATAATTAAAACTAGGAGTTCTAATAAGAAAAGTTTAAAAACATACATTTTATAAATTAATTTTTTTCCTAAAACATCAATATTTTTTTAAAATCTACATTATTTTAAAATTGGTGCTTTTAAAAAGTAAATATTTTCATAAACAAAAAGTAATTAAAACTAGGAGTTCTAATAAGAAAATTTTAAAAACAGACATTATATAAAACTATATATATTAAAACAAAATACTTACTTCTTTAAAAAATAAAAAGGGTTAAAAATTGTTAGAAACCTAGAAAGATTAGCATTTTAGTCTTTATACTAGTTTTTGTCATAGTGTAGGGACTTATTGTGTAAATATATGTTTCTTCTTGTTTTCTTGATTATTAGATAAATAGGATTGCTTATGTATATGCAGAAGGAGATTTTAGATATTTCCTCTCAATTTGCATTTTGTAATCCATCTAATATCAATGAAAACTCTATGAATTTTTCTGATATTTGTTTGTTTGATTACATTGTTCAAATGATTATCAATTGCTTGATATCAATTACAGATCGATCCATTTGAACCTATCAAATGGTATCAGAGCTTTCGGTTCAGTGATTGAAGTTCAAAAACGACTTTTTGAGCATTTTTGATCACTTGAATATGTGATTTGATCACAATTGTGCATTTAATTGATGATTTAGTTGTGTTTCATCACTAGAAACATGATTTGAATCTCAATTGAGTGAATTTACGTCAACAAATCTGAGTTTTTGTCAAATTTTGTGTTCGAACAGTTCTTCATATTCACACACTAATTTTTGCAAAATTATGTCTCAATTGTTGTTAATTGAAAGATATGAAGTTAAAGGATTGCTAATCGGTGTTATTGTGACTTGATTGAAGAGTTTTAGTTCATTTTATCAAGTTTTTGGACAATTTGTTAAGATCAAGTTGTTATGAATTAGGCGTTTGAGGTGTTGAAATCATCTGAAAAATACCTAACTGTTTAGGCGCATGAACACTGTTCAGACGTTTTAACACTGTTTAGGCATTTTCAAAGTAGTCACTTTGACACTATGTGGACGTATTAGCACTGATTCAGACGTTTTTCAGAAGTCAAAGTCCCAGGCGTTTTGAAATTGTTCAGGCGCATTGCAATTTTTTTCAGGCGCATCAACACTGTCTGGGCGTTTGACAACTGTTTAAGCGTTTGACAACTATTCCAGGCGTTTCTACACTTGCAGATATTAGGCATTTCTTAGACAAGTTAGGGAGTTTCTCTACTATTTAGACGTTTCATCACCGTGCGGGCGCAGCACTACTGTTCAGGCGTCTAATTTAAACTTATCATTTAATACTTAGAAATTTTTCAAAAATCCAAAAAAATATATATTTTTTCATTTCTTTATTTCTTTTCAAAACTAAAACATCACAAATAGGATATTTTCTTGAATCAAAAACCTAATCATGGCTAAGTCTAAAGATTCAGAGAACAGAATACCAAAGCTAAAGAATCGAGCCGATTTTAAAAATTAATCACTCAGATTAAAACATCATTTGAACTCAATTGATACTTATCTGTGGAAGTCAATTGAAAAATGACCTCACATTCCAATCACCTCAGATGGTCCTGATAGAGGATTTGTATATACTAAAGAAACTCAAGAGCCATATTAGTGATTGCAATTAACATCATGAGTTTATATCATCGAATAAGTGTATAAAAAACATCAGAATCAATTGGGCGTTTGAACCCTATTTGGGCGTTCGAACCCTAATATCTTGAATAAATCTGAAATGGTTGATTACTTATGATTGTTTGTTACAAGTGGAACTTGAAATTGTTAATTATAATTAATTGCGAACATGTTAACATCATCAAAACAAGATTTTCATCACAAAAAAATCTGATGATTCAATGAGCTTCAGAGTTAAAATAATAATAAAATAATAAACTTGAAATGAATCGACATATTGCTTTTCAAATAAAAATTTAACTGTTATTCATCAAATTCAAATGTATATCCAAATCAAATAGAAACAAATCTCTTAATTGATTATATATCTTAAAATTTGGTTAAATCATTAAATAATAATTTCAACTCATTGAATTTTATTAAAACTAATCAAATTTTAAAATATAAAATTTTATTAAGAAAAATTAAAAGTTAGTGAAGGATTTATTCATTTCTAAACATTTGATAAAAACTTAAATGAGTTGAAAACCTTCATACTAATTCATGTTCTTTTGATTGACAAATGAATATCCTAAAGTTTGAGCCAAAGCACAATGTTACTGCATTTCTTAATGAGGATGTTAGAGAAGCTAATAGATATGAAGATATGATCAAATTTCTACTAAGAACCAAATATGGCTATGCTAT
This sequence comes from Flaveria trinervia, assembly GCA_025506515.1. Lineage (NCBI taxonomy): Eukaryota > Viridiplantae > Streptophyta > Magnoliopsida > Asterales > Asteraceae > Flaveria > Flaveria trinervia. The sequence continues at coordinate 58,418,009 of CM046458.1, read as the reverse complement.
GTGTGCTAGACCTGTTATATATGAGAGACTGATTAAGAAGTTCTGAAAAACTACAGAAATTGAGATAGATGTTCAAAGAAGAAAAGTTGTAAGATGATTTATTATTATGATAGAATGATTGAAGTATCTGAAGATTCTATCATGTTGGATCTTGTATGCCCAAGACACATACAAGATTGATGTGGTTAGTACGTTATAATCTAAGTCGGGTCAAACCCAATAACAAGCTAAACAAACATCAATAAATATTTATTTGTTGATAAGATCAAACAAATAAATATTGACACCTATTTAGAAAATAGGTTTTCTAAAACTTTGCTTTTGTAAAAGAACAACATTATGTGGATAATTTGCTCATGAAAAATTATTTATTTTATTATTTAAGCGTGTTAAATAAAAGTGTGTCCATGTTATAAAATTAAAATAGGTTTTAATTTTATAAAATTAGAGGTTAAGAGTGTAACTTTTTTATTAAAAAAATGAAATAGGGGGAATCATTTTGTGCCTTGTTTTTTACAAGACATAACTTCACCTTTACACTCTTCCAACCAAGACACACACTCTCTCACACACACAAGCAAAAACCCTCTCTAAACAAAGCTGAAATTCGGATTCAAGGCACAAGAGGGCTGAAAATTTCGGATTTTGAAGAAGCAAAGGAAGAGGGTTCTTGGTGTTAGCATCCCTAACAAGCTAGGTGTTTGGAAGAGCTTGTGGGCATACAAACTTGAGTTGGACATTTAAGAACATCATCTTCTTCATCTCATCCATCTATAACATCTTATGCTTGAAAGGTTGTTTCAATGAACACCCTATGGTTGCTTTTTCGTTTTGATAGCATTTCATTTCATATATATATATGATCCTTGTTCTTGGATTTTGTTTATGGTTTAAAATGGTTCATTTTTCATATTGTTAACAACATGTTTAAACCTTATTTCCACTGTGTTTTTATAGTTTAAATGGTTAAATTAGCTTTACAAACTTGTTACAAAACCCAACAAGATCTGCATTAAGATTGGGTGAAAATGAAAATCAAGATTTATCTAAGTACACTTTCAATGAGTGTAGAGATATATTTATGTAGATGGGTCACCCAGATCGATTACCAAAGAAGCAATTCTTTAGAGTACGAGTTCACAATCACTGGAAGCTGCTATGTTATATATTTCAGCACTACATGTCAAAAAGAAGTGCAGGATGGAACTCATTTCTAGTTGATATAGCATCTCCTATAGTAGCCATAGCCACTAACAGAAGATTTAACATGGCTAAATGGATCATGAATGGATTCATATTCAACTTGGAGAAGGGAAAGATAAATAAGTACTTGATGTAACCAAGATTTCTCCAATTGATTATAAATGAAGAATACCTAGACATACATGCTTATGGAGTACAAGGTGAAAGACTTATTTTAGAGCATATGTTTGAGGTAGTTTATAAGAGGCTAGCAGTGATCACACTGGTGCTGCTAATGTACCTATGTTTGAGTACATGAGAAATGTGGTTGATGACATTATTGATATTAATCAACACATTTTCATTTGATTGAGGATAAGCCTGTGAATCCTAATGATCTTATTGAAGATGTTATAGAAGAAGTTGTTGAAGAATCTAAGGATGATGATGATGATAAAGAAGATCATGTTGACGATGATAACAATGATGATAATAATGATGATGATAATGATGATGATGATGATGATCAAGGAGATGAAATGGAAGGTGCTAATGATGAAACTATTCAAGAGATGGATAGTGAACAAATAATCTCTGATCATAGAGATGATAATGAAGAGGAAAGGAATGTTGATGAAGGTGTTAATACTGAAATGAATGATCAACAAGATGATGATCAAATTGCAATTGAAGATATTGAAAATGTTGATTTTAATCAAGCATTTGACTTTGATACTTTATGGTCTGAGCCAATTACAAAGAATGTTAATTTTGATGTACAATCTAAAATTCCTGAAGTTGTAATTGTTAAAGAAAAAGAACAAGAAATAAAACAATTAACACTTGCATGTATTCAAATTGAACTGGATGATGATTTTAATGAACTTGAAGAGTTAAAGTCAAAGATTGTATCTCAAAATGAAGAAATTGAAAGGTTGAAGAAAGAAAATGAAATGCTAAAAGCTAATGATGAAATGAAGAATGGTATTGTAACATCTGCCCATTTTGGAAAATAGAAACCCAAACCCGAATCCGTTTGGGTCAATATTTGGAAAAATCAAATACGTTAGTTAGAAATTTAATTATTTTAATCATTCAAAAGCAATAATAAATATTTATTCAACTACCATTTATTAAACCAATTCATGGTAATTTCATGATTTATAGAATACAAATTTATAAATTCACGAAGTTTATTTATCGTTTATGAGTTTTAATTATAAAACTAAAATAAAAGATTAAAATACAAGATCATTATTTTTATAAATATGTAAGGTTTATAAAATGTTTTAATATTTATAAGATTTTAAATATTCAATTAAAATAAATAATAAAATTAAAAGTTCTTATTAAATTTATAAAGTCTACAAAGATTTAATAGAAAAGAAGTTGTTAAATTAAAATTAAAGTTTTAATAAATTTAAAGTTTAAATTGTAAGTATTCTTTTATTTATCTAAATTATTTAATTTTATATTTATTTCAAATTTCAATCATAACCCCTTTTAAAAGACTTATAAATCACCATTAACACCATCATAACCTCCTCCTAACATCAAGTATAAAAGCAAGGCTTAGGCCTCCTTTTCATTTGCTCATTCTCTAAAAATCTCACTCTCATATCTTTCTTTATCCATTTGTTAGATCAATTTAAAGAATTTTATTTTACAAGAAATTTCAAGAATTCTAAACTAAAGGTAATCTTTTATTGCTTTTATATTATACATTTCAATCATCCCAACATCAATTGTTTCATGATTCTGTTCTATATTATTTTTTCTTCTACCAAATCTCTTTTATTTCAATCATTATCATTTGATCATTATCCCTTTAATAATAACTAACCTTATAACAATCACTAACATTCCTAAATTAAGCTAACAACACACTAACATAAACAAAGAATCCCGTTTCCATATGGACGGCTATGCCGCCGCTTCGGTTATTCACAAGATTATTGTTCTAAATGATGGCTATGCCAAAGTATTAGAATATTTTTATAACTCAAATAAAGACTAATATACCATATATTAACATAATAAAATGTTCTAACCCGTTTCATGCTTTAACGATTTTAAAAGTGCACATAAATGCCTTACTACAATTCTGGCAGAATATAATCTTACTTCAATCGACCATAACTTGATCATAACAAACTAAATTTGAGTAAATTCAGACTCCAATGTTAAGTTCATTGAATTACCTTTTCAACGATAGTTTATACGGCTTCAAACTCAATCAGACGACTCAACAATAGCCTTCATAAGATAAGTGTGCATTTCAGCACCTTCTGTCTTTTGCTGCTTGTTTGACCTATTTAAAGATCTTTTCATAAAATTGTTTCTGAATGAAAGTTGTCCAGGAGACTTAAACTAGTCAAATGTAGTATTTTATGATCAAGTTATGGTCGGTTGAAGTAAGATTATATTCTGCCAGAATTGTAGTAAGGCACTTATTTGCACTTTTAAAATCGTTAAAGCATGAAACGGGTTAGAACATTTTATTATGTCAATATATGGTATAGTATTCATTTGAGTTATAAAAATATTCTAAGAATTTGGCATAGCCATCATTTAGAACAATAATCTTATGGAATAACCGAATGCGGCGGCATAGCCATTCATATGCAAACGGGATTATTTGTTTTGTTAGTGTGTTGTTAGCTTAATTTAGGTATGTTAGTGATTGTTATAAGGTTAGTAATCATTAAATGTTAATGATCAAATGATAATTATTAAAATAAAAGAGATTTGGTAGAAGAAAGAAAAATAGTAAGAATATAAAGTCATGAGAACAATTAGATATTAGGATGATTGAAATGTATAATATAAAAAAATAAAAGATTACCTTAGTATTAAGAATAATTGAAATTTCTTGTAAAATAAAATTTTCAAATTGATCATACTAATGGATGAAAGAAAGATATGAGAGTGAGATTTTTAGAAAATGAGCAAATGAAAAGTGAGGCCTAAGCCTTGCTTTTATACTTGAGGTTAGGAGGAGGTTATGAATAATGTTAATGGTGATTTATAAGTCTTTTAAAAGTGGGTTATGATTGGAATTTGAAATAAATAAAAACTAAATAATTTAAATAAACTAAAGAATACTTATAATTTAAACTTTAAATGTATTGAAACTTTAATTTTAATTTGACAACTTCTTTCTGGTAAATCTTTGTAGACTTTATAAATTTAATAAGACCTTAATTTGATTATTTATTTTAATTTAATATTTAAAATCTTATAAGTATTATAACATTTTATAGACCTTACATATTTATAAACATAATGATCTTGTATTTTAATCCTTTATTTTAGTTTTATAATTAAAACTTATAAATGACAAATAAACTTCATGAATTTATAAAAGTTTATTCTATAAATCATGAATTACCATGAATTAATTTATAAATGGAAGTTGAATAAATAGTATTATTATTGTTTTTGAAGGATTAAAATAATTAAATATCTAAAAATGTTCAAGACAATAACCTATAGACTTTGAAGACAGATACAATTATCTGGTCAAGAAAAGGTATAATAGAGTGCTTCTGGACGGACTGACATTGTCTTAAATAAATGAAGATTATGAAAAGTGTGTGATAGCAGAGCTTTAGCGTCAGCAGATCCTAATGAAATTAGTCTAGAACATGGTGAGTGGGCATAAATGAGTGAAAGCATAAATATTGATGATATTCCTGTGACAGAATTGCACCACCCAAACCCTGAATATATGAGCATACCTGCTCTGAGAATGTGGTTGCAGTCAAGGAATTATCCAAGAAAAAGACTAAATAAGCTTCATGGTGAATCATTAAGAAGGCTGGTGAGGAGTTTTAAAGAAACTGAGAAGATGTACAACAAAATGATTATACTGGATATGGATAACTCTCAGTATCTTGAAATCACTAAAAGAACAAAAATGCTGAAGCCTCAGGAAATCAAATTGATGGAATTAGTAAGGAAAACACATGAAATAAGGAAAGAATTGATGAATGTGTTTCCTAGTTCAGAGCAACAAGGTTACAAAGTCTCTATAGATCAAAAACAGCTTTAAATAAAGCTAGATCAGCTGGAGATCTTGTGAGAAATGTGCTTCAAACAGGTCAATCAATTTTTGAATTGCTGAATGCAATGATTGTGCCTGATAAAACCAAAGAGGTGAAAATAATTGCATGGAATATGATGAGATTTTTGATGCCTTTCTTATTAAAAGAGTTAATGCTATTTGTGATGTATATTATTCTACTCAAGCGTCGTTGCCTTACCTGTGCAAGATTTGAAAGTATTGCATAAGTTACCACTGATCAATCCTACAAAGGCTGAAAGAGGAGAAGTTTTTGTGAAGTTACTTGATAGAGGTATATCTAGAATGCTAGCATTTATTAAAACTCGTTGTGATCAAGAAGATAAAAGCTATTTTGCTAAAATGAAGAAGAAGTTAAAGAAATGTGATTCCAGTGAGGCTATGGATGATTGTTACTTAGAGACATTCAGTGATAAGTATTTTGAAAAAGTAACAAATCCTGGATTGAAAGTTATAGATGGTACACAATCATCAAAACCAATTTTGAGATGGTTTTATGATTCATCTACCTTTCATATAAAGCTAGTGAAAAACTTGGATGATTGGAATAATGACATGATTAGTTTGATTGGTGTGTTTGAACTCAAACTTCTACATTCGAGTTATATCTCATTTTTGTTCAATCAAGGGTTTGAGCAAGTATCTTCATTTGAAGCAGAGAGTGACGAAAATACTTTTGACGATTATAAAAGTAATGAATGCTGCTATGGAGAGGATTTATTTGAGGAAAACAATGGCTTATGCAAACATAGTAAGAATGATATAAAAGATATTGAATTCATGAGAATCTCACGCAAAGGAATGCTAGAGATCTACACAAAAAAAATCCAAAACCAATAGAGATGTATGCTAATGTTGATATTGCTGGCTTATCAAAAGAAACACTATTGGTAATGGAAGCAATGGAGATTAAGACTAATAACTCCAAGCCAGAGCAAGGAATTCTAGCTAGGAAGTTCAAGTCTTCAATAAGGAAAGCACTTAAAGAACTAGAGCTCTACAAAGAGAAGCCAATGTTCAAGATTAAAGAAGAACCTGCAGACTATTTTTGCTGAAGACAAATACGAATCTTAGGGGGAGTATTGTTAGAAACCTAGAAAGATTAGCATTTTAGTCTTTATACTAGTTTTTGTCATAGTGTAGGGACTTATTGTGTAAATATATGTTCCTTTTTGTTTTCTTGATTATTATATAAATAAGATTGCTTATGTATATGCAGAAGGAGATTTTTAGATATTTTCTCTCAATTTGCACTTTGTAATCCATCTAATATCACTTTAGATATATGCACTTTGTAATCCATCTCAAATTGGCACTTTAGATATATGTTCCTTTTTGTTTTCTTGATTATTAGTATAAATAAGATTGCTTATGTATATGCAGAAGGAGATTTTTAGATATTTTCTCTCAATTTGCACTTTGTAATCCATCTAATATCAATGAAAACTCTATGAATTTTTCTGATATTTATTTGTTTAATTACATTGTTCAAACGATTGTCAATTGCTTGATATCAGTTACCATTTGAACCTATCAAAAATAAACTTTAAAAATTAATATCATTGTTTTTATTACTTTTATACTTACTTATACGTCATTTTAATCATATCTTGTCTTTTAATATTGTTTATAATTAATAAATTAAATTATAATTAATATTTTCTTTATTTAACACATGTAATACATGGTTTACTAAAACAAATATTTTTATAAAATGCAATCTACAATCATTGATCAGTTTAATTTAATTAATATGTTTATGTAGCCATAACAAAATGTTTATCGTTAAAGTAAATCCTAGCTATTCAGGTTAGAGAACTAAAGATTTTCCTTTGATGCAACTTTATCGAGCTATCATTCAACGATGATGTGGGATGATTGCTTTGTCGAAAACAAAACTCACATCGTAAAACAAACCACCATTAGGATTCTCCATACGAAGGTTGTGTTGGAAAAACTAGTGGCATCGTTGGCACAAATGTACTTGTCAATGTAGTGAACATGATGCTAGGAGTAGCGTGTGTGTGTGTGTGTGTGTGTATATATATATATTATATATATATATATATATATATATATATAGTTTGGGATAAGAGTGAATGTATGGCTACTACAAAAAAATAAAGTTAATGCAATTCTAGTAATATGTTCCATTAGTTTTTGAAAATGTTATACTAGATCTTGAAAATATTGCATTATGTTTAAAGTAAATTTATCTACGGAGATTGTTTCAAGTGAACTTGTGTTATATCTAAAGCTACTTTTATTTATCAAATGGAATCTTTTTGCTAGAAAATACAACCTTTCTAAAAGGTTACATTAGGCTTATTTTTCTAGTATAAAACGTGTAGTTATTGCATGATGTTGTAATGATGAGTATGTGGGCTTTGTGTTGGCGAGGTTGTTATGCCCACTACTAATTGATTAGCTGAGTGTTAGGGATTTGTTAGGGTGAAGCTTCTGTTTCCTCCTCAATGATATCATTGATGGTAGGGGCAACATAAAATCTTCTTACTGGTGTCGGTGTATTTGTTAAGATCAAAATGTAAGGAAGAGGATTTGACAATGTATGACTAAAATTTTGGAGATATTTTGATGAAATGGCAATAAACGGAGAATTTTGGGTTACTGTCAGCCATGATCGCTCAAACAAAAATGACATTATAGCTCGTTTGGCCATAATAATGCTAAAATTCAAGTAAATCCTAGTCAGGTTAGAAACTAAGAATTTTCCTTCAACGGCAATCAATCAACCATGAGGTTGGACACTTGTTGTCAAAATAGAACTCATCGTGCAAAAGCACACCACATTTGGACTTGGGATGTGGGTTCTTCATGTGACATCGTCGGGCATGAAATCAATGCTTGTAATTGGAGAGAAAAGTACGAAGCATTTTAAATGCAAATAAAAAGTGTATTAAGAACATAATGAGTCTTAACATTACCTAATCTTTCTACATACATACTACTTTTAGAGTTCCTTTATAGAGTTCGATGAGAAAATATGGACCTTTAAACTCTTCATTTATTTAGGATTTTTCAGTTTAGTGTATGCAAATAAGACGATACTCGCATTCCATTGTGATTTTATTATAAAAAACAATAAAAAACATTAAAAAACCTGTCATTATATATTTTTTCATGTTCTTGATAAAGACACTTCTCTACTTCACCCACACAACCACCCCACTACAATGGTGAAATTCAACCTTCGTATCTTCAACACCTGCAAAACAAAACACTCAACCACCACTCCACCGGAACACCCATCTCTGCTGCGCCACCGCCACAAACCGATCACCGGAGACTCACCATGCACCACTTCACCACCACCTTCAAAACAACCACCCCACCACCACCGCCACCGTTCCAACTCCGGCCACCAATCTACCGCTGAACACCACCACCACCACCACTTTCGCTTCCCCATACCATCACCACCACCACCATGCAACCAAAACACCACCCACCACAGCAGAACGTTGAAAACACACAGCCACCGGTTCACCACCGCTTACACCGCCGTCCAAGGCGGAGAAGATGAACAACCACCCGCAAGAAACTTTTCCGACGTGGGTATACGATCAAGACTCAACAGTGGTGGTGGGGTGTCGCCGGAGTGGGGATCTCCGGCGAGACTTTCGGTGTTCAAGAAGCTGATTGCGTGTAAAGTGGAGGGAAGAGTGAAAGAAAGCTTTGTGATGATGAAGAGATCGGAGAAACCATATGAAGACTTCAAGAAATCGATGATGGAGATGATTGTGGAGAATGAAATGTATGAAGAAGATGATTTGAAGCAGCTTTTGCAGTGTTTCTTGTCGTTGAACTCGTGTTGTCATCATGGTGTGATCGTTGAAGCTTTTTTGGAGATTTGGAAAACCGTGTTTCTTGATTGATCGATGAATCTTCGTTGCTAAAGTTGGATAAGTATCAATTATCGATCAAGACTAAATGTTCATGAGACATTTTGGATAAAAATCGTCGATGAGAAGGTTGAATAGTTATGGATGTTATTGTGAATACTTGGTGTTTGTATAAGTATATTATGATTGTAATTAATTATGGATATCTGGTGCTTTTGTAATTATGAAAGGGTTTCAATAGAGAGACACACCACATTATAAATCTACCATCCCTTATACATCTCATATAGCATTATACACTTCATATAGCCCTATACACCCCTCTACACGATAAATTTTAGGCTATACAACACGTATAATAAATTTTGACACAACCTAGGAGGAAAAAATCAAAGGATTATATGCCCGTATAGGATTATACGACGTATATAAGGCTATACGACTCGTATAGAAATTTGAAGTGTTTTTTTGGGTGTCTTAATAACCACACGCTTATGAAAAGGTGTGATGGTAATTATGTTATAGCTTTTAGTATTAAATTTAAGTGCATACTCATAGTAAAAAGGAGAAGACAAACTTTTTTTTGGGTGTTTTATACCTTATAGAAACATAAAAAGTCATCGCGTTCGTGACATCTTACATCACACGAGCATGTTACATCACACGAGCATGTTACATCACACGAGGTTTGTGTATCAACTTTACCCTGCATTTTCCTTAAAACGTCTCTATAAATTTCCTTGAAACGTCTTTTTAAATTTCCAATCGTACATGAAGTTGTTATTGTATCATATATTTCATTACGTACCAAGTGATGTTTAGTTGATGAATTCAAATTATACACATGGATATTCATTCATTTCCAAATTCCATGGACTTTTTATGTATTTTTTTTTTTTATAGATATCAATTCATGTGTTAATATTTTTAATAAAGTTTAATGTGTTGAGAAAATTTCTTATTTTATAAAAAAATTGTTTCTTTAAAAATAACATTAACAAAAGTATTTTTTTATGTATTAAAAAAATAATTTTAGAAGAATTAAAAAATTCATTAATAATTACTATAATCATTTAATAAGATAGAAGTATGAAAGTGTTAGATGAAAAGTAATGTGATGTTACCATATGTTCCCCTTAATTACTTTTTTATTACGGTATGATGCATTCAAATTTTATACATGAAGCTAAGACACAACTACAAACCAATATTCCATAAACTTGTTTAAACATCACCGCCAATAAGCTCACTATGAATTAGTGGTATTACATCAATGATAGCAATGTAGCTATAGGTCACTCTATAGAGACGAAATGTCATCGTCATAGGGTTAGCTTGGTTTTTTGCTACTAGAGACCTACAGCGACGACTAGTTGTCGTCTTAGGTATAACCAATTGCGACGATAAAAAGTTGCCACAAATATTTTCGCCATAAGTCATTTTATTTTAATTTTCATTTATTTTTAATCATACAAAAAATTAAAAATTTGTGTCCATGTCGTCGCCACAGGTAAAAAAATCTATTTTTGTCTTTTTTCGCTCTAAACAACTTAAGGGAAATAAACCCACCTTTAATGAAACATCTATGTGACGACATATTGTCGCCATAGGGTGTCAAAAAATTTCAAAGTTTTATATTAATAAATATAATTATTATAATTATTAATATCATTATTAATAATAATTTATGTACATATCATTGATATTGTTAAAAGTATTATTGCTATTATTACAATTATTATTGTTATTATTACAAGTATTATTTTAACTATAAGTCATATTTTATTATTTATTATAATAATAACATTATATTTATTATTTATAATTATAAATAATTAGTTTTAGTTAGGATTGTAAAGCTCCGTTCCCGGAGACTTCACAGTTGGTCATTCACAGCACTAAATACATTAAACATTATTAATTTACAAGTTTAACCAACAGAATTATTTTACCAAAAACCATTCATTTCATTAAAACAATATTGTTGAGCAATACACTATTGTTTAACCGAATACAAAAGAATTGTTTAATTGCATTACAAAAGAACAGCAATAATAGGTATGAATGGATGTCAGTCTTTCCCTGCCGAGTAGCTTCACCCTCGTGCCATCCTCAGCAATATTTACCTACCAACTGAAAATGTATGAAGTCACGTTGTTGAGTGAGTTCTAGTTTAAAAAGTAATAAAATACTTTGTGTAGGTATACATATGAAAATACTTTTTTTATGAAAACTTCATCTCTTTATACGTGAGCACGCATTACTATACAATCAGGTAATGCTTCATCTATTTACTATATGCCTTGTTTACTCTGTACTCTTTTATATATTTTTTATTGCCCTACACTTAGTCATCCGACTAATATTCTAGGCGCATGAGGGCACTGTTCAGCGCACGAATTACACTTGACATTTCTAAGGCATTTACAGGCGCATGTGCCTTACTTAGGCGCATGAACCTTCTGTTCAACATGTTTCTAAGATATTTCCGAACCCAAACGTCAAGCCTAATTGTTCTATGTAACATCCTGTATTTTCTATGTAATTAAAAGTTAATGTCGTTTAATCCTGTAAGGTCTATGATTGCCTATTATGAACTCGTGGGTTACTTATGCTCATTACTTTAATTCGTTTTTAATCCTTAAACTCGAAAGATTATAATGATAATGGTTATATAATAAATAATAATAATGATAATAATGATACTAATAATAAACTATAATAATAATAATAATGGTTACAATAATAATAATGGAAATAATAACCATAAAAATTATAATGATAATAAAAATTAAGGATAATTAAAGTACAGGGGGTTAATGTGTAATTTAGAAACTTTAACTATAAAGTTTGTACATGAAATAACAAAGACTTAAAACTTCAGGGACCATTTGGGTAACAATTCAAAACCCACATTTCCCTTCTCCCCTTTTGACCCCGATCACGGCCACCACCTCCGGCCATCGCTCCGGCGATGGTCAAAAACCACCAAAACAGTCGATTTAAATGAAATTAAACCGATAATTAACTATTCCCCATCGGTTTCGATCGTAATTCTTGTTTAATTATGTTTAGTCGACCTGTAACACCTAAAACCGAAACTAAAACACCCGATTTAAACCATTGAATCGTTCGAACATAATGAACCAAGTTAAAACCACATAATTAAAGGAAACCTTCCTTTTGATCTCGAGAAGCTACCTGAACCACCAATTCCATTCACCGAACTTATAAACAACAAATTGACCGTCATCTTCATTCGCGACTGCGGTTCAATCGTGATCCAGGTTCGAAGCTATACTAATCACAATTGACAGAGGGCTTTTTCTCGTTATCGATCCTTGAAGCTGACTGCAAAGCTAATTTCATTAACATCAACAGTTGCATCTGAAACTCTTTCTTCTCGGTCGCGACATGCACTTCACATTACCTATCATCGTTCCAATCCAGAAAAGGTAAATTAATCATACCTTTCTAAGCGTTTTGAGGTGTTGAACAAAAGCCCTAAACTTATTACAACTATCACCGGTGAATTGATGTTCAATTTGCTTCGGGAACAATCTAGGGTTCTTGGATTTTTGGGGCACTTTATTAATTTGGTTTAAAAGGATTTAGAACCGGGATAAACCACGGCTGCGGCCCTGGTCTAACTGGTTACACACTCACTAGCAAACCTTGAGGTCCCGGGTTCGAACCCGGGCACCCTCAAACAATTTTTTTTTTGGCCTTTTTAGCCCTCAAATTAATTGTAGAAAATTTTTAAAAAATATAAAAATAGTTTTTGCAAACCTTAAAAATTTCCATGAACACCAAATAATATTCTTGATTTTTCTAGTAATTTTAAAAAAAAATTAATAACTTGTTTTAAAAACATTATTTTTGGTTAAATCCTATTAAAAGTGAGTCTCAACTAATAAATTAGTTTCGGTTCAAACGTTACTCCTTTAAAATCATGGTTATCTTAAAATGTTTATTTAAATTTAACCCTTGATTACAAATGTTTTCTTTTAAAAAAATAATTAAATAATTACTTATATGCTTATGGACTTGATACAATAATTTTAAAAATCATTTAAAATAATAATGGACATAATATATCTTTATTAATCTCTAAAATTTGGGAAATTATATACTATTCTTAGAAAATTATTAAATTTAATTACATCATTATTATCTAATTTCATTTCTAAAATACTTAATCATATAAACCTATATAATTCCTTCTAATGGAATCAAAATGTAAATAACTACATTAAAAACTTAATGCTTAGCAAAAACCTTGAAAATATTAACACCCTAATTCTTGTGAACGTTAATCGTATTGTTAACCTTAATCTTTATCTTGTAAAATATATATTTAGGTGCTTGTAATGGATACTTTGGATTTATCTTTTGGATCTTACGTTAATCTTTTATATCATCTTGTGATGCCTATATCCAAGTGAGTATTCTATACCCCTTTTTACCTATTTTCACACTTTGGGGTGAAACATGTTAACTTATACTATTGCACTCGTAGACTTATTTGAGACTTGTAAACCTATGGCAATTCATCTTGTAAAAGTTGTGGTTAGTTGAACTTTCGTGATTACCATGTTATGGCGTTATATGTACAATCATTAACTATTGCTAGCCCAGCGAAGTCATAGATCTATGGGCAAGACAAGCCTACTTTGGTTGATCCAAGTACACTTAGCTGATCGTATAATCTTGTAAACGTTTGAGACTTGTAAAACTTTGTCGAGGTTTGATTGTTGCATTGTTCATAACATCCCTAATCACTTTATTCACTAACTTATGACTTGAATTGCCATCTTTTATATAATCTATGTATTAAAAACTATGGAATGCTCACCAACATTTTTATGTTGACCTTTTATTTTTAACATGTTTCAGGAATACCTCAAGTATGTGTTTTACTCTTTGAAGCTTATCACATCTAGGATTGGACCTAGAGATAAAATGGATGATCATGTTATTTGTAGCATTTGTACATGTTGTATTCTTGTTGAAACTTTTGCTTGTAATGTTACAATTGAATCTTATGATTAATATATTTGGATTTAATAAATAGCGTTATGTGGCTGTGAACAATCGTAACCCTCACATCTCGACGTTTCTGCCGTCAAGGTTGGGGTGTGACATTCTAAACTTATCAAGGTTATTCTAAGCATGAACAACTCAATAACACCTAAGGAACATCATCAAAACATGCATAATACATACGGGTATACATACATAAGCATTGTAAAATCGTTTTAATATATTTTCAGCCCCAAGAAGAGTTTAAAACGAGTAAAACCGGGGTCTAGAAACTCACCTGGTGCAACTTTGGGTGTATCTTCCTTCTAACCCATTTGCAAATGAGTTCAAACACCTAGAAACCCATCAAACACACACACACACGAACACACACAAGCACATAAGCACATACCCGAGACAAAACCCAACACAAACACTTAAAAACTTTGAATTCTTACCTTGAATTCAATCATCTTCTTCTTCTTCAACTGAGAGTTTTTTTGCTCTCTCTCTCTCTCTAGAACCCAATGAAAAAGATGATGGGAAGTGAGGGTGGGCGGCCATGCCCACCTTTACACTAACTTTTACTTTTGTCCCCTTTTACATTTTAACCCCTCAACTTAGGTTAAATTGTATTTCCTACTTTTATTCTTCATTTCTTATTCTTCTTTTAAAAGAATAACCGGGTGTTACAAGTCCACCACCCTTAACTAGGTTTCATCCCCGAAACCTATTATTCTTCCAACAAACATGGGTAATGCTGTCTCATTTCTTCCTCAGTCTCCCATGTAGATTCGGATCCCTTCCTATGCTTCCACTGTACACGCACAAGAGGAACCACTTTATTTCTCAGCCTCTTCTCTTTTCTATCGATGATTGCCACTGGTTGCTCCACATAATTGAGCCTTTCATCTACTTCGATGTCTTCTAGTAGAACAATCATGTCTTCATCAGCTAAGCACTTTCTCAGATGAGATACATAGAATGTCTGGTGAATTCCACTTAACTCATCCGGTAACTCCAATCTATAGGCCACCTCTCCTACTCGAGCAATGATTCGGAAAAGGCCTATATACCTTGGGCTCAACTTGCCCCGCTTCTTGAATCGGATAATACCCTTCCAAGGTGAGACCTTCAACATAACCCGGTCACCCACTTGGAACTCAATCGGTCTGCGTCGTTTATCAGCATACGACTTCTGTCTATCTTTGGCTGCCTTCATGAAGGCTTTAATCTTCTCAAGCTTCTCAGTCGTAGCCTCAATTACCTCGACGCTCCACAATTCCTTCTGACCAATATCACCCAACAAACGGGTGTTCTGCATCTCCTACCGTATAGCATCTCATATGGTGGCATGCCAATGCTGGCATGATAGATGTTGTTGTATGAGAATTCAGCTAATGGTAAGTGGTCATCCCAACTTCCCCCAAAATCAATCACACATTCCCGAAGCATGTCTTCCAGTGTTTGAATGGTCCTTTCTAACTGACCATTAGTCTGGGGATGATAAGTCGTGCTAATATGTAACCTCATCCCCATGGCGTCGTGGAATTTCTTCTAGAATTTGGATGTAAACCGGGTGTCACGATCAGATACAATAGACACCGGCACACCGTGACGAGTTACAATTTCCTTGATGAATAGATCCGCCAACCTCTGAGATGAATATGTCTCTCGGATCGGTAGGAAGTGAGCACTCTTCGTCAGACGGTCGACAATCACCCATATGGCATCGTACCCTTTCGGAGTACGTGGCAGCTTCGTAATGAAATCCATGGTGATGTGCTCCCACTTATATTCGGTATATCCAAAGGTTGAATCTTCCCATACGGCTTCTGATGTTCGGCCTTCACCTGTAAGCAAGTAAGGCACTTACTCACATGCCCCACCACATCGCGCTTCATACCCGACCACCAATAATCTTTCTTCATATCTTGATACATTTTCGTGGCACCAGGATGAATGGAGTATCGAGTCTCATGAGCTTCATCCATAATCTTCACACGTAGATCCCCAAAACGAGGAATCCACACCCGTCCAAATCGAGTTTTAACACCAAGTGTGTTTTCACCCAATTCCCCAACCAGACCTCTCATCCTTTTAGAGTTAAGATGATCTTCTTTCCATGCCTCATCTTGAAACTCTTTGACTTGCTTCATCACATCAGAGGTCATGATTAGTTGATATGCTTTCACCCGAATTGGTTTGGGCCTCTCCTTTCGGCTAAGGGCATCAGCCACCATGTTAGCCTTGCGCAGATGGTAATGGATCTTGCAATCATAATCCTTTATGAGCTCCAACCATCTTCTCTGCCTCATGTTCAGGTCCTTTTGCTCAAAGAAATACTTCAAGCTTTTGTGGTCAGTGGAAATGGTGCACTTCGTCCCGTACAGATAGTGCCTCCAGATCTTTAGTGCAAAGACCATGGCTGCTAGCTCCAAGTCATGAGTGGGATAATTGACCTCATGAACCTTCAACTGTTGGGATGCATAGGCTATAACCTTCCCTCTCTGCATTAACACGCATCCCAACCCCGAGTAGGAAGCATCTGAATAGACTACCAAATCCTCGCTTCTTTCGGGTAATGACAGGATAGGAGCTTGAGTGAACATTGCCTTTAACTCCTCGAATGCTTTCTCTTGAGCTTGTCCCCATACAAACTTCACATCTTTCTGGGTCAACTTGGTTAGTGGAGAAGCGATCTTGGAAAAGTCTTGGATGAATCTTCTGTAGTAGCCCGCCAAACCCAAGAAGCTACGAATCTCGGATGGCGTCTTCGGTGACTTCCATTGCATCACTGCCTCCACCTTTGCGGGGTCTACCATAATCCCCTCAGGATTTACCACGTGACCTAAGAACTGAACTTCGTGCAACTAGAACGCGCACTTGGAGAATTTGGCATACAACTTCTCCCTTCTTAATGTCTCCAACACCTCCCGAATGTGACCGGCATGCTCTTCTTTGCTCTTCGAGTAGACCAGGATATCATCAATGAACACAATCACTGATCTATCTAACATCGGCCGGCACACTCAATTCATCAAATCCATAAAGGCAAATGGCGCGTTAGTTAGACCAAAAGACATAACGAGGAACTCGTAGTGTCCATAACGTATACGGAAAGCTGTCTTGGGAATGTCTTGTTCCTTCACCTTCAATTGATGGTAGCCAGATCGTAGATCTATTCTTGAGAACCAACTCGCACCTTGGAGCTGGTCAAACAAGTCATCAATCCTTGGTAACGGGTACCGATTCTTCATCGTCAACTTGTTCAGCTCTCGATAGTGGATGCACATTCGCATACTTCCGTCCTTTTTCTTTACAAACAATACCGGAGCACCCCACGGGGAGATACTCGGTCGAATGAATCCTTTATCTATCAACTCCTGCAATTGGCTCATGAGTTCCTTCATCTCAGTCGGAGCTAATCGATATGGTGCTTTGGCAACGGGTTGAGCACCGGGTATCAAATCAATTTGGAACTCAATCTCCCGATCCGGTGGCACGTCGAGTAAGTCTTCCAGGAATACGTCCGGAAAGTCGCACACCACTGTCACCTAGATAATTGTGGTACCGACGCATCCACGTCTTTTACGTAGGCCAAGTAGGCACTACATCCATATTTCATGCACTTCCCCGCCACCGCCATCGAAATCACCTTCGGGATCGTAGTAACGCGATCTCCATAAATCGTAACCAAACTCCCATCGGTCGCAACTAATCTAATCATCTTCTTGCGACATACGATGTTTGCCTCATAGGTTGCTAACCAGTCCATCCCT
Organism: Flaveria trinervia; assembly: GCA_025506515.1. Lineage (NCBI taxonomy): Eukaryota > Viridiplantae > Streptophyta > Magnoliopsida > Asterales > Asteraceae > Flaveria > Flaveria trinervia. The sequence goes on along the minus strand of CM046458.1, from coordinate 58,400,076 downwards.
AGTACTACATCAAATCCACCTAGGGGCATCACGTGTAACCTAGCAGCAAACCTATGACCTTCTAGTTCAATAGCACAGTCCTCTATCACATCAGTAATTCTAGTGGACTTGCCAATAGCAGTTTCTACATTGAATGGTTCACTGACATTTCTACTACTAATAGGCAACTTAGCACAGAAAGTAGTGGAAATAAAACTCCTACTAGCACCGGAATCAAACAATACAGAGGCACAAGTTTGGTTTACTAGAAACATACCTGACACGACATCGGGATCAGCTCTGGCTTCCTCCCGGTCATGGTGTAATCTCTAGCACTTGCCATCTGTCACACCCTAACCTTGACGGCGGAAACGTCGAGGAGTGAGAGTTAAGATCGTTCACAGCCACATAACGCTATTTAATAACTCAAATATAAATTTAATCATAAAATTCAATTGGATCATTACAAGTTTAAGTCTCAAAGAAACAAACAAAATAACATAAAAGATTGCAAGTCATTTTAATTCACTTATTTATCTAGGTCCATTCCTAGATGTGTAAGCTTCAATGTGTAGAAATCAACTTGGGCATTACCTGAAACATGTTAAAAATAAAAGATCAACACTAATGTTGGTGAGCATTCCATAGTTTTAATACATAAGTATATATAAAAGATGGCAAATTCAAGTCATAAATTAGTGAATATAGTGATTAGGGATGCTATGGACAATGCAACAATCAAACCTTGACAATGTTTTACAAGTCTCAAACGTTAAAAGTATATATACGATCAGCTAAGTGTACTTGGATCAACCAAGCAGGCTTGTCTTACCCATAGATCTATGACTTCGCTGGGCTAGCAATAGTTAATGATTGTACATATAACGCCATAACATGGTAACCACACAAGTTCAACTAACCACAACTTAACATGATGTATTGCCATAAAGTTTACAAGTCTCAAATAAGTTTACAAGTGCAAAGTATAAATTAACATGTTTCACCCCAAAGTGTGAAAGTATAAAAAGGGGGTATGGAATACTCACATGATCAAATGTATGTAAAAGTCGATTAATAAGAAATATAATAAGCAACGTTCCAACGTAGTTCTTCACAACGAATCCTAAGTAACAATATTCACAAGATTTAAGTTTTAGGTTAACGTTTAAACATGATTTAGGGCTTTTAAGAGAAAAATTTGGGATTCCATGATATATATATATTTCTAACAAAAGAATTGATTTAATAAATTGTCATAAGGTCATAAACTTGAATCGTTTAATATGGTTGATAAGACAAAATATAAGTGTAGATATCTTTTTATTTATAAAAATTATAAATAAAGTGTGAGTCAAAAACAATAACAATTTTTAATGTCTATTTTATATAAAAAAATTAGTTTATATACATTATTTGAACAAACATCTATTTAGTAGATTAAAACTATATTTTAAGTTTAACTTATAAGAAATAATTTAAATATATTATTTGAACTAATAATGGTTTTAATAAGTTAGTCCACATTAAAATTTATATTTTTTTTATAAGAAATTTAACTAATTATATCATTTGTTTTTATAAGTATACAAGTATTATAAGAACATAAATTCTTAGAAATTGGTTAAATGACTTCAAAATAATTTAAGTTTACCAGATTAATTTTTATAAATTTTTAGAATTTTTCTATATTTTTTAAAGGCTGATAAGCCAAAAATAAAATGAATTGGAGGTCGCCGGGTTCGAACCCGGGACCTCTAATTCGGAATGTTAGTGGGGAACCAGTGAACCAAGGCATCCAGCCGCGTTTAATCATCGTTTCCAAATCTTAAAAGCGTCTTATACAAATCACCCCCAAATCCTATGAACCCTAGATTGATTCGGGCCCAAAATTGAAGATCAAATCGATATTGTTAACGATCTAGAGCATGGGGCTTTTGTTTCCCAAGCTATTACGAATAGTTAAGTGGATTTAATTTACCTGTTTGATGACGAATCAAAGGTATCCAACTCGACAAACAGGTCGCGAACTCCTAGTGCCCAAACGATGATCAAACGTTTACGATAATCCAATTCGTTACACAGATAGCTTCAAATGATCACTAAGATGAAAAGCCCTCTGTTTAATTCGAGTTTTGACACGCTGATGATAATGTTCGTATAGTTGCGGGTCGCGATTTCGAATGATGATGGATTTTGGTGATTTTGTTTGTTTCAGGTGTAATTGAGTGTTGCATTCGATTAAGGATTGATAAACGACCGTTTATGCTGAGTTAATTCGATTATTATTATGGTTTAATGATGAAACGACAATCGGGTTTAAGTGTTTCGGTTTTGAACTCGATTCGGTTTGTAACCGCTGTTTGAAAGTGATTAATTGGTGAGCATAAGTTCGAAACGTTCCTACGAAACGATTGGAATGATTTTGGTACCAAAATTCAAAGGTTTCGGGTGGTTTTGGTGTTCACCGGCGCCGCGCCGGACCTTGCCGGCCGGCGGCCGGAAATACGGGTATAGAGGGGGGAAAAGGTTTGGGTTTGGTTAGTTTGCAACATTAGTCCCTGTGGTTTCAGTTTGTTATTTCGAGCCCAAACTTTCTTTTCAAAGTTTCAAAATTGACAAAAGGGTCCCTTGAATTTAGATTAAGTTTATTAAACATTTTTAAGTTTAGAAATTTTTCATTTCATATTACTTTTATTGTTCTTATTATTATTATTATTATTATAATTATTAGTAACATAATTATTATTTCCCTTAAAATTTGTTATTATTATTATCATTATTATTACAACATAATTATTATCACTCTTATAAATTTAAAAGAGCAATTAAGATAATAATCATAAGCACCCATAAGTTTCATAAATAACACAATAATCCCATGCAAGAATTTAACAATGCAGATTTTAAATTAATCTAAAATTACAAGATTGTTACACCATCTGCCCTCCTTCATCTGGCTTCTTCTTCGCTTCAGAGCTCTCCGCCCTCGCTTCTTACAGTCTTTGGTCGCGTGGCCCTCCCCACCACAGTTATAGCACTTCAACACCCTACAGTCTCTAGTGATACGGCCAAGCTTGCCACATCTGAAGCATACATTCATTCCCATCCTGCACTCACCGGTATGCTCCCTTCCACATCTGCCATACTTTTTCAGCTCTGATCTTGACGACACCCCATGATCGTCCACCTTCCTCTTCTTGTTGTTTGGAGCGAAACCATCACGTCCAAACCTCTTCCCATTCCAGTTCATACCATCCCTACTCGTCTTCTTCACCTCCACCACAGTCTCCTCTCGCTCATCATACAGTCTACCCGCCAAATCCACCACCGATCGAAAGGTACCTGGCTTAGCAGCAATCAAGTGCCTGTGAATGTCAGCCGGCAATCCCTAGATGTACCTCTTGATCTTCCTTGACACTGGCATCACCTGATCCGGCACCAGCCTCGCCATCTCGTTGAATTTAGTGGTGTACTGCTGGTAGGTCATGGTTCCCGCTTCAAGTTGCAAGAACTCTCTCTCGATTTTATCGAGTTTCCTGTGAGGACAGAATTCCTCGACTACCAACTTCTTCAGTTCACTCCACCTCATTCTTCCGATTGTCCTGGTACCCTCTGCTTGGACAATATTGTCCCACCACACAGCGTTGAATCAACGAAAGAGTGAGTCACGAACTTCACCTTTTGGTCCTCGTGGCACTCACTGATCTCCAAGACTGCCTCTATCTCTCTCACCCAGCAGTGAGCGGCAGCAGCATTGCCATTGCATCGAAAGTCGGGGGCTTATACCTTTGGAACGCCCCATAACTGCACCCTCCGGTCGCTACCCCCACTGCATCATCCTCCACCTCATCGAACAACACAGTCTCAGGCTCTGGTTGTTCCTCCTCCCTTCTGCTTCCCTTTCCCGTTGATCCCTTTCTATTCTCCTTCTTTTTCTTTGATCGCTTCTCACAACCCTGATGACTTCAGTCACCACAGACGGTAAGACTGTCTGCATGACCTGGTGTACTTCATAAGAAATCGCCTCCCTAGCTAAGGCATTCAAGCTAGCATTCTCATTCTCCTCGCTCCGGCCATGAACCTCAGGGTTCTCATGGGTCGTCTCAGGAGCCTTAGCTCTACTCCATAAGAATCGCCTCCCTAGCTAAGGCATTCAAGCTAGCATTCTCATTCTCCTCGCTCCGGCCATGAACCTCAGGGTTGTCCCATTTTCAGTTTAAGTTTAGGTTTTAAAAATTTATTTAACCTAATTCTCTTAAACTTTGGATCTGATACCAACTTGTAAGGCCCCATTTCCGGAGACCTCACAGTTGGTCATTCAAAACATTAAATACATTAAACATTATAAATTTTGCAAGCTTAAGCAGCGGAATTATTTTACCAAAAACCATTCATTTCATTAAAACACTGTTGTTGAGCAATACACTATTGTTTAACCAAATACAAAAGAATTGTTTAATTGCATTACAAAACAACAGCAATAATAGGTATGAATGGATGTCAGTCTTTTCCTTCCGAGTAGCTTCACCCTCATGCCATCCTCAGCAATATTTACCTGCCAACTGAAAATGTATGAAAGTCAGCGTTGCTAAGTGAGTTCTAGTTTTAAAAGTAATAAAATACTTTCTATAGGTATACATATGAAAATACACTTTTTATGAAAACTTCATCTTTTTATACGTGAGCACGCATTAACTATACAATCAGGTAATGCTTCATCTCTTTACTGTATGCCTTGTTTACTCTATACTCTTTTATATTTATCTTTCACTGTCTATGTAGACCAATGAGCAATACCCTAAACTAGTGCGCGGGGGAAATGGTGTTGGCTCCTCTGTTCCCACAAGGGCTCTAAATAATGTATACAAGGCTGGCCCAGACACCTAGGGTACGGTGCAAAGGTCCGCCAATCTCAATTGACTGGCCCTGTGTGCAAAATAGGGTAGCTAACCCGCATCACAGTTGAGCTAATGAAAACATGGTCGTGCACCTCCTATGTGCTTGCAAGACTTTTAACATTTTAAATTAAGTTCCACTTCTCTTCTTCATTGCTTTTTCACTTTATAATTAGTAGTAATACTTTACGTTACGATAATAACACACCACGTAAAGTCACATACTAATGGTAATAATAATAAATAATAATAATAATAAGAACAATCATAAGCAATCATAATAATGCGTGAAACCCAGCATTAGTAAGCCCTAGTCAAACTCCGTCAAAACCCTTAGACGCATGGCTATTTCAGACGCATGGACACTATTCGGGCGTATGGTCCATTCGGACGCATGGACACTTGGACGCATGGGCTATTCGGGCGTATGGGTACTATTTGGGTGCATGGCCCTACACTTAGTCGTCCGACTAATATCTAGGTGCATGAGGCACTGTTCAGGCGCACGAATTACACTTGACATTTCTAGGCATTTCCAGGCGCATAGGCCTTACTTAGGCGCAGAACCTTCTGTTCAACATGTTTCTAGGATATTTCTGAACCAAACGTCAAGCCTATTGTTCAATATTAGGAGGTGCGAAGTGCACGCTTGTTTTAAGTGTATTATGATCTTCAATATTGAAAACCTTCTTAGGTGCTAGCCCCTAAGCAATGGGGCTTCCAAAGGTGCAATGCCCGCTTGGCGGGGGTATGGGGGCAACGCCCCTGGTGCGGGGTCCAATGGGGTGCATCCCCTGGTTGGAGTCGAGCTGACGTCAACTTTTAATTTTTATTTGGTGTCAGCTTGAAAATTTCTATTTTGGTAAAAATAACTTATTAAAAATAACATTTCGAATCGATTTTCGAGAATTCACATGTGAAATTCGAATGGAAAATACGTATTTTTAATGGTTATTAAAATAAAAATAAAATTGATTAAGTATCAAATGACAGTTTTTCCAGTTATTTTCCCTCCAAAACCAAATGATGATGAATATGGTCACATGCTCTTCTTCTCGGATTTTTCTTCTTCTTCTAGTCCACGAAAATTCACACAAAACAACATACGAATTCTTGATCTCGTCTGAGTTGCATCCAATTAATTTATTTGGGTGAATCGCCGAATAATTTCGATCTGAAAGTGATCTTCACGACTCTCAGATTATCAAAGTGTTCTACAGTCGCTACCTGATTCACAGTGACTGAATATAAAAATATTAAGAATATTAACGAATTGATTTTACAATTTGTTTTTTAATGGGTGAGAGTTGGACATGAAGTCTTGGAGGCAAACTTAATGCTTTTTGTTTTTATATCTTTGAAGATAGAATGTGGTGTCATTGGAAGAAACAAGCTAAAAGTATAAAAATTTTGTTAAGATACATGAAGTACGAAAAGAACGAAATTTTATTAGAACACAACTAATAACTTCAAAGACGTAAACAAGTTACAAACATACATATTTAATTGGTAAATTTATGATGAAAACATATTTGTGTATGATCATGAATACATATATTTACTCTGATAAATATTATTATTGTTATTTTTATCGTTGTATACTTTAGTTTTCCGATTTACATCCATGTAGCACATGCATGTAAGGATAGGTGTGTGCGGCCATGCATGGTTGCACGGGCATCAGTGGCGAAGGGTGGTGAGGGCCGGGGGGCTGCCGCCCCCCCCCCCCTCTTTTTTTCGCAGGTAGTGTTAATTTTTAGCTTGTTAGTGTAAATTTTTTACATGGTAGTGTAAATTTTTATATAAATATCAACATCGCCCCCCTAAAAAAATTTAATTTCGCCCCCGCCCCCCCCTACGAAGATGTTCAAGCTCCACCACTGACGGGCATACAAGGATAGGTGCATGCTCATGTGAACTTGCACAAGCAAGCACATAAAGTGCACGGCCGTGTAACACCCCAGTCACCAAAATCAAAGTTGTCACGTGTTGACACGTCTCAACTCTCACAATAACTGTCTTGCACAATCATACAATGTGCCATATCGTTGTTTTGTATTTTGATGAGTATAATAAATTTTGTGTGTCTCTTTAGTTGGCCAAACGAGAGAATTATTATATGGATGTATATGCTAAGTAGGTTAAACACAAGTATAATAATGTAGGTTTATCACGGATGTATATATTTAAGGGGTTGTTTGGTAGCCTATAAATGATCATTAAGAGCCTACCTCTTAATGATACATAACCTCTTAATGGTCAAAAGATAATCCTTACTTTAAATGTTTAAGAGATAACCCTAATGTAAATGGTTAAGAGGTAAAATCTTAACGATGCCTTTTAACCATTCAGCATTATGGTTATCTTTTAACCATTACATAAGTTTGTAGTTTGTGTGAGTTTGTTTTAGTTAATCAAGGATTACACTTAAATGGGGGAGGAATGTTAGATATTTTAGTGTAATTGGATTGACTAATGACCAATATGATCATAATATTCATTAAACAAGTTAGGAGGTGCGAAGTGCACGCTTGTTTTGAGTGTATTATGATCTTCAATATTGAAAACCTTCTTAGGTGCTAAGCCCCTAAGCAATGGGGCTTCCAAAGGTTGCAATGCCCGCTTGGCGGGGGTATGGGGGCAACGCCTCTGGTGGCGGGGTCCAAGGGGTGGCATCCCCTTGTTGGAGTCGAGCTGCCAGGTCAACTTGTAAATTTTTATTTTGGTGTCAGCTTGAAAATTTTTATTTTGGTAAAAATAACTTTATTAAAAATTACATTTCGAATCGATTTTCCAGAATTTCATATGTGAAATTCGAATGGAAACTACGTATTTTTAATGGTTATTTAAAATAAAAATAAAATTGATTAAAGTATCAAATGACAGTTTTTCCAGTTATTTTCCCTCCAAAACCAAATGAGACAAGGAATATTGGTCACATGCTTCTTCTCGGATTTTTCTTCTTCTTCTAGTCCACGAAAATTCACACAAAACAACATACGAATTCTTGATCTCGTCTGAGTTGCATCCAATTAATTTATTTGGGTGAATCACCGAATAATTTCGATCTAAAAGTGATCTTCACGACTCTCAGATTATCAAAGTGTTCTACAGTCGCTACCTGATTCACAGTGACTGAAAAAATAACAATATTAAGAATATTAACGAATTGATTTTACAATTTGTTTTTTAATGGGTGAGAGTTGGACATGAAGTCTTGGAGGCAAACTTAATACTTTTTGTTTTTATATCTTTGAAAATAGAATGTGGTGTCATTGGAAGAAACAAGCTAAAAGTATAAAATTGGTAAATTTATGAAGTAGGAAAAGGACGAATTTTTATTAGAACACAACTAATAACTTCAAAGACGTAAACAAGTTACAAACATACATATTTAATTGGTAAATTTATGATGAAAACATATTTGTGTATGATCATGAATACATATATTTACTCTGATAAATATTATTATTGTTATTTTTATCGTTGTATACTTTAGTTTTCCGATTTACATCCATGTAGCACATGCATGTAAGGATAGGTGTGTGCGGCCATCCAAGGTTGCACGGGCATTAGTGGCGAAGGATGGTGAGGGCCGGGGGGCCGCCGCCCTCTCCCCCCCACTCTTTTTTTCGCAGGTAGTGTTAATTTTTAGCTCGTTAGTGTAAATTTTTGACATGGTAGTGTAAATTTTTATATAAATATCGACACCGGCCCCCCTAAAAAAACTTAATTTCGCCCCAGCCCCCCCCCCCCCCCCGCCCTACGAAGATGTTCAAGCTCCGTCACTGACGGCATACAATGATAGGTGCATGATCATGTGAACTTGCACAAGCAAGCACATAAAGTGCACGGCCGTGTAACACCCCAGTCACCAAATTCAAAGTTGTCACGTGTTGACACGTCTCAACTCTCACAATAATTGTGTTTCATAATCATACAATGTACCATATCGTTGTTTCGTATTTTGATGAGTATAATAAAATTTGTGTGTCTCTTTAGTTGGCCAAACGAGAGAATTATTATATGGATGTATATGCTAAGTAGGTTAAACACAAGTATAATAATGTAGGTATATCATGGATGTATATATCTAAGGGGTTGTTTGGTAGCCTATAAATGATCATTAAGAGCCTACCTCTTAATGATTCATAACCTCTAAATGGTCAAGAGGTAACCCTTATTTTAAATGGTTAAGAGATAACCCTAATGCTAAATGGTTAAGAGGTAAAATCTTAACGGTACCTTTTAACCATTCGGCATTATGGTTATCTTTTAACCATTAAGAGATTATGAACCATTAAAAAGTAGCATCTTCATAACCATTAAGAGGCTACTAAACAACCTGTAACTTCTGAGAAAATTCATCTTTAAAAAGGTCATTTGCATGTATTCATGAATTTAGGCATCTACTTTATTTTGTGACCAATTGGACCCCACCCCAACCTAACAAATTAAAATTTTATTGTTAGCTTGTTAGAAATTTAAGCACTGATAAGGACCGACCCCATAAGGAAAAAAATCCTACTTCCGTCACTAGGTATATGCCTTGAGTAGTTAAACATGAGTATGAATGTATGATAGTTTGGGTGTGTTTCATGAGTTGGCTAAACATGAGAATGGTGATATTGGTATATGCCGTGTGTATGTTAAACACACAAGTATAATAATTTGGGTGTGTGTTATGGGTATGCCACGGATGTGTACAATAGATGGATGCCTTAAGTAGGCTTCACAAATACGTATATGTCATGAGTAGGCTAAACGTGAGTTGAATAGTATGGGTGTATGTAACGAGTAGGCTAAACACGAGTATAATAGATGCATACCAGCTAAACATGCGTACATATATGTTATGAGTAAGCAAAATATGAATTTGATAATATGGGTGAATGCTACTAATAGCTCAAAATGAGTTAATAATATTGCATGATGAGTAGGATAAAATGAGAAAGGAGTAACAGGTGATACATGATTGACTAGGAGTTTGGTGATGTATACATGGTAAAAAGACAACAATTAGATGTGTATAGTTGACCCATTAAGCATTGATGTACTCTCAATATGTTAGGATGAGTAAATAACCAAACTAAACAATCATAACGAATTACCCGACTTAATTAAACAAAATTAACCAACCTAAACAAATAACCTGGTTCGATTAAACCATAATCGATTAAGCGAAAATCATGGTGCAGTTTTGGTTTTAGTTTTTGATGCAATTGAATTAACCAAATTAAACATATAGTTATTCATAATTTATGATTTTTCGTTAAACACAACTAGTTGTTTTCCACCCATGCTTTGCGACGGGTTCAATCATGAAGACGTCGATTAGGTAATAGGGGCTCAGATATATCATCACAGCCACAGACGTACTTACCATTATTATTGCATAAACAACATAATTACCATATCAAACCCCTACATTATACTCATAATAAAAAAGAACCAGACACAGATGATATCATGATGATATGAGTTTAATCAGGCTCGAAATCAATATTTAGTTACGGTTATAGACCATAAATGGATGGCAAGCAAAAGCAACCGATCTAATTTTTGCATAACAATCGTAGCGTTAGCATAAAACGTCTTAATGAACTCAAGCTAATCATCATCGACACATCAATTTGTATAGAAGAAATGTTCGTTGTGGCTGCATATCGTTAACGGTTGCCAAGCCATGACGACCGCCATTATTTTACTTTAAAATCATAGCCTTTGAGGTGCCAAAACAGTGAAAGGTCTTGAACAAAACAGTGTTTCATCATAATCGACACACAGAAACAGCAAGATACAACACAGAAACCCGATCAAATAACAAGGCTCACATGAGTGAATACTCAACACATACACAACAACATAACAACACACCACATTAAAATAAGCATGGTTAGATCTTAAAACCCTAAAAATGTTTTAGTGAAATAATGAAGCGAAGATGCAATAAAGGTGATCCGTCAATCATTATTACCACCATGAACAACAACTCAACATCCGTCGGCTCCTCCTCAACTAGAAACGGGATGCAAAGTGACAACCATCACCACTATAATGGCAAATGTGGTATCACCACCACCACCAAGGGAACTAAGAGAGAGAAAATGTGGTCTTGTTGTACAACGGACAGAGACGACGACAACAACACAAAAACAGACCATATCGTTGCTCCCCCCCCCCCCCCACACACTCTATATATATATATATATAACACAACCTACAAAACACCTAATGTAAGGCATGTGAAATGATTGTCCGGAAACCAGAGACGGTGACTGTGACACAACAACTTTGCAAGCCTGTTGGTCCTAATGATCGATGAACAGTACAATTGATTGACCAAATGGTTCAAAATCCACTAACAAACATTATCATAATCACACAACAATTATATAGTATCCAAGGTGTTCAATAATGATCAAAACAAAACAAACACAAACACAAACATAATATAGGCTCAATATGATTTCTATTAACTTCCAGCCACAAATACAGAATTACAACAATGATATTTTGAATTAGGGTTTTGCAAAAGTTACCTATGATGATGAAATAAAATCTATATATAGTATTGCTAGTTTCGTTGCCCATGGCCAGTTTCGCCCGACAACGAAACATAGTTTCGCTAGGTGAACCAGGCCTACTGACTATAGTTTCGCTGGGCAACAAAACATATAAAATACAAACTTAATACAAAGTAATCTAACTTTTATCCTATTACATTTAAAGATAATATAAACACTAATCTAAGGTGAATCCAACCTAATATTCATCTTCAAAACCATCATCTCCACCCACAAACCCTTTCTCTCTCTCTGTAAAACAACCGAATCAATATCGGCGTATTCACTGAACGACCATAGCCAAAATATTCAATGAAGCTGACTGAGTGCCTTAAAAGAAGAGACGGATCATTCAAGGATAAAAAGAACTCATATTACTGACTGCATGTCTTAAAAGAAGAAGCACAATACGCAAGAATTAAGCAAACCCCAAAATTATCTTATAAACAGTTCATGACATTGTTTTTTATATAGATAAATTGGGTATCATTTTGACTTTTGTAAATCAAATATTCATTAGGCTAGTAGAAGGCCAAAATAGTTTGAGGCACACTTTACTAGGTAGTGATCAATCTCACGTTGCTTAAAGAAAATTCTCATAGTTCCCTCCTTCACTACAAATACTAGCAAACATGCATGTATGTTTTAAAGTTGGTTCACACCTACTTAATGAAAATAATAGTTTAAACTTTGGTTTAAAAACTCATGTTAAAAATATCAATTAATTAACAATAATTAACCTTAAAGGTTCATAACAGATAATTAACTAAAGATTTTGTTTCAGTTTTAAAATATTACTAATCGAAGTATTTGTTTTGATTTTGAAAATGGTATGAACTGACTATTTGGCCCAAAAAATATTAAAGTCTCTACAAGGCTAAAATTATCACTAACTGACATTTTACATGTTTCCACCATATGTTATTAATGTTTCCACGCTCATCAAGTTTTTGTTTGCTATGGTTTCTGTACTTGGTTGCGCCTAATAACCCTATACATTATAACATTGATCATAAGTTGTTACGTGAATCCGTCGTATTAATAGTAGTATTTAATGAAAGGGTAATATGTTTATTATTAAGTAGTTTAAGGGGTTCAATGTAATTGCTTAGCCTATTTAATCGACACACTAGATGGATGAAGATTATGATATTTAAAGTTTGAATTCCCCCCTTCTGTCTCTCCTAGTTTCTCTTGTTATCTAGTATTACCTATTAAAAGTATTAGGGCAATTCCCAATCGATCCTTCAAAATTAAAGATCACAACCATCACGAAAACGTTGAAGGTTGATCTTTCGTTGTGAACATATTAGTAGCAGCAGCAGCTAATATGGGGGTCATATTTTTATTATTAAGTAGTTTAGGATGTTCAATGTAATTGCTTAGCCTATTTGGTTCACATACCAGATAGATGAAAATTATGTTTGAAGTAACGATTCTCTCTTTCTTCTCGTTTCTTTAGTTTCTCTTATTTATTGGTTTTACCCAATTATAAAAACTTTTTTCTTATTGGAACAATATCTAAACGATTCAATTGTAAACCAAATATGTTTGTCTTTTCTCTGCTACTTGTAGTTGTACCAGACTACTCTCGTAGTCTCGGATTATGAACTAGATTTTTTGCCCACCTTTTAACATGTACCACCCAGTCAATTATTATGCTCACTTTATTAACTTAATATGAGCTACAAAAGGTTCATAATGGAGGTCAATGACAAGGATTGATGGATTGAGGGTTGGTTCTAAAGGTACTAGTTTCGACAACAATTGGTTGGACCCAAATGCTTCTATAGAGGATGGTTTTGAGGTTGGAGGTAGAAACCGGAAGTAGTCTTTATGGTATAGAATGGCGCTTGTTGGATCAAGAAGAAGACTAATGCAACCAAAACTAAGTCATTAGATAATTTTGGTATTGGATGCAAAGGCTTCCGAAGCTTAGCATGGAACTTCTGAAGGTTGTAGAGTTCTTCCGAAGACAAAGTGAAAGATCAACTTCCGAAGACAGAACCCTACTTCTGAAGTCAAGTGTATACTTCCGAAGTTCCAGCCTTAGAAGAATGAACTGAAGACCACTTCCGAAGTATGATGAAAAGAAGAAGTCTCCAAGCCTTGGAAGAAGCAGCCTCTTCCGAAGTATAAGTGGCTTCGGGAGTACTTACTCTTCCGAAGTCATTTAACCTTCGGAAGACATTGCTATGACCAGTGGACACAAGTATGGTCTCTGACACTCCGCTGCAGACCTCTAATACTGTATGGCTTCTTACTAAAGAGCCATGCAGTTGACCATACTTTATTCCATTGTTCACCTTTTCATGATAGTACATGTTACCAACTTTAGCTGGTGACAAAAGGTAAGTCAGGGACATGTCCTGACTACCAAATCTCATATAAGACTTTATCCGAGATACCTTAAACTTTAGTCTTGTAGTATAGACTTTAGCTATAAGATCCCAGCTGGTATCAAAGTATATCCGGCTGTAGGTAGTATTATATATAGGTTCTCTTTGTAACTCATTGTAACAACAACAACTGCTTGTAAGAGTCTCGTATCTTTGAGTTGAGAAGAAATATATAAAAGTACCTTGAAAACTACTTCCTGTGTTCTTTATTACTTTCTATATTGTGATCAACTCTTACTAACTCTATCTTAACCCGAGTGTTGTTCTAGGTGAGTTTAAGAGAAAAACATAAGTGTTTAGTGACAAACATCGATCCTGCAATTGGTATCAGAGCTTCTCAGGCTCTTGATTGCGTGATCTAACCATCTAAATCAACTTGTTTTTTCACTCCTCCCTACAACCCATTCATTATAATGGCCCTTAACAAGTCCGAAGTAGAGATGGGAACCATGACAAAGGCTCCCATCATTAATCCTGAAAATTTCAGGTCTTGGAGCAGGAGAATAGAAGGCTTCATCAGATATCAAGACAGCAGGATGTGGAACTCCATTGTCAATGGCCCGTATAAGCCTAAGGTGGTATCACCTGGTGGAAACGCTGCCATGATAGAAAAGGCTATAGAGGATTACTCTGATGAAGACAGAAAGAAGATGGATATCGACAGCAATGCTATGACCATTCTCATGACTGCAATCCGAACTCTATTATGGTGGGATTCGAGCATTGCACGACTACCAAAGAATTGTTTGATGCACTTGCTCAGATGTACTCAAGCTCCAATGACTCTAAGAAGGACTCACTGAAGCAGCAGTTCGAGAACTTCACTCATATTGCTGGAGAGACCCTCAGCCAGCAATATTTCAGGTACATGGATCTTATCTCTTCTCTTCAGTCTGTGAAGATCACTCCCGAACTTAGAGATCTTACTAGAAAGTTCATGAGTGTTCTTCCAAACGAGTGGACATTTTACTGTGCTCTATCAAGAGGACAGAGAACTTGAACACTCTCACCATGACAAAACTCTATGGCATCCTTGATGGATATTGCCTAGAGATGGAGAGTAAGAAGGGCCACCAAACAAACAGACCCATGAGTCTTCCTGCTAGCAACGTATTAATGGTTGTTGAAGGCTCATTACCCCCAAAACCTCAGCATTTCCTGACTTATCAGCAGCCATCACGCTCTCCTGGACCTTACATCACTTTTCCTGAGACTCCAAGGTCTCAACAGGCTCAACACAACTCCTTTCAGGAAAGTTGTGCCTTTGTCTCAGGAAGTGGACACACTGGTGATTTTCAATACTGCTTTAATGATCTTGAGTGTTTTTGTCCAGATGATGTAGAGTACATGGACATTGTCCAACAGATGGCTCTTTTAACTTATAGAGTGAAGAAGTTCTTTAAGAGAACTAGAAGGCACTTCCCACAAAACCCAACTACCAGCAAGTTTGGGTTTGACAAGACCAAGGCAAAGTGTTACAACTGTAACCAACTGGGTCACTTTGCAAGGGAATGCAAGGCTCCCAAGACCAATCCAGGAACCCCACAGGCCTCCACACACACCTCAACCTCAAAGCCCGTTGAGAAGTCAACTGAAACAGCTGCAATGGCTCAAGAAGTTGACTGGAGCTTCATGGTACAGGATGTGACTCCTGCTCAAGCTCTCATGGCCGGAACAGATGATGCCCAGGTATATGAACATCTCTGCACTCTAGCCTGTATAGCTAAAGTTAAACTCTATCATGATTACAATATGGAAATCAGATCTGATATTGAGTCTTTAAATATCTTAAAATCTGATTTTAAAAGAGCTGAATCTGACTATCAAAAGAAAATTAAGGAGTGGAGAAAACTATGTCTCTTTTAAAACTGAACACACCAACTACAAGACTCAAATCAAAGATCTGATATCCAATTATCTGAGGCTCAAGCCCAGCTTCTCACTACTGAGGCTCAGGTAGGAAGCATGCTATCTCTAAGCAAAACTTCCAAGCTATTCTTGCATCATCCTCCCACTCCAAACTCTGTTATCAGAACAAAGGAGGGTTGGGAACCAATGAAATTGCTCCACCACACTCCTATGAGTCTATTAGATAGCCTAGATGTGGTACCGAGGAGCAAAAGGTTCCAACTACTGACCCTTCCTCACCAGAGTTGAAGGATGAAGCAACAATAGTGGACACCACAGGAAAGGAACAGGTAGATGTACCCATCTCCTCCTGTGAAGAACAAATCCTAACCATTAAGGCCAGAAGAAGCAGAGTTAAAGCTGCTAGGAGAATTGCCAAGAAGGTGGCTGAGTCCAAGCTGAAGATTGACCCCAAGCAGAAGGGTGTCTTTATCTTAGCTGGATTCCAAGTGTTAGGTACTTCTGATTCAGAAAAAGAGTGTAATACTAGCATTTTTGTCCTGCCAAAGGATTAGAAGTTGAAGGGAAAAGTTGCTGATAAAGAAAAGAAGCCCAAGAAATAGCAACCCTCACATTCCCAAAGAGCTAACATTGCATGCATAATGTGTGGTCTGCAGAACCACACGGCAAAAGATTGTTACTACAATCCTGCAAGCACACATTATGCAAATAATGTTAGGAAAGAAGGAGTCAAGGTAGGTTTCACATTTGGACCTTTTCAAACGATTCAAGTGATGAAAAAGGGAAAGCTAGTCTCGGAAGCCAGGTTGCTTTCGGAAGAAGCTCTTTCTTCCGAAGGGAAAATGGCTTCGGAAGCAAAAGCTACTAAGGTTCGGAAGAACAAGAAAGTTCCCTTGAAACCTCCCCAGAAGGAGACTGCTTCGGAAGAAAAGGTGGTGAAGACTTCTTCCGAAAAGAAAGAAGCTTCGGAAGATAGCCATGCTGCTAAAGCTTCAACAAGCTCATCCTTCAACATCAACCAAAGGATGGACTGGAAGATCAAGGAAGATGCTGCAGCCCAAACCTCTTCTTCAAAAACCTCTATTGAACCCCCATGCATAACATTTGGTTCACTTATGTCATTATCTTTGGAAGAACCCAAGACCAGCAAGGCTTGGGCTTCCAAACAAAACTAACATTCTCATCTTATGTGCAGGGACATCCATATGACAAGAACAACAATATCTAGATTGTAGATAGTGGATGCTCCAGGCACATGACAGGGAACAGATCTCTCCTTCAATAGTTTTAGAACTATGATGGAGGTCCTGTCCAATTTGGAGGTGAGGCCGGAGGATATATTTCTGGCAGAGGGAATATATCCAATGGTAAATTAAAGGTTGACAAAGTTCACTTTGTCAAACAGTTTGAACACAATCTGTAAATGTTTCTCAATTCTGTGATCAAAAGCACCAAATGCTTTTCACAGAACATGAGTGCATTATCCTCAAACCTGGGATGACAATTCCTCCGGAATTGGTGCTTCTTAGATCTCCCAAAAAAGGGGATATGTACAAGCTTTATATGAACAATGCTTCCCCAATGGGTGAAGTATCATGCTTTCTTTCCAAAGCTGATAGTGATGAGTCAACACTGTGCATAAACCTATGTGTCATGTAAATTTTAAGACAATGAATAAATTGGCTAAAAATAACTTGGTACATGGTTTGCCTAAAAAGGAGTTTTTCTGCAAAGATAACTGTGTTGCTTGCCTGAAAGGGAAACAACACTGGACATCTCATAAATCCAAATGTGTTAACTCTATCATACTCCATTACACTTATTGCACATGGATCTCTTTGGTCCCACAAGTATAATGAGCATTAAAAGGAAATCATATTGCCTTGTGATAGTTGTTGATTTTACAAGATTCACATGGGTATTCTTTTTAAGAACTAAAGATGAAACTGCTGAAACACTAAAATCTTTTATTCTTAAAATAGAAAATCAAATTGATCACAAGGTTAAAATCATTAGAAGTGATCAAGGGACTGAGTTTAAGAACTTTGTTCTTGACTCATTCTGTAACTCAAAAGGGATTGACAGACAATATAGTGCTCTCAGAACTCCTCAACAAAATGGTGTTGCTGAGAGGAGGAATAGGACACTTATTGAGTCTGCTCGAACTATGTTAGTTGATTCAAAACTACCTCTAAAATTCTGGGCAGCAGAGGCAGTCAGCACTACATGCTATGTGCATAACAGAGTTCTTGTAGTTAAGCCCCATGGAAAAACTCTTTATGAGCTATGGAACAAGAGGCCACCGTTCATTGGCTTTCCAAGGTCCTTTGGCAGCAGGTGTACATACTTAACACAAAAGACAATTTAGCAAAGTTTGCTCAAAAGTCGGATGATGCTATCTTTGTTGGATACTCTTCAAACTCCAAAGCTTACAGAGTATACAACATTAAGAATCAACAATTTGAGGAGTCATCCAATATAGTTGTTAATGAGCACACTCCTTGTGTTAAGGGGAATGGCCCTGATCATATCTTTGATTTAGAATTGTTTCCAAACTATTCTAAACCATCTTGTGAGAATGTTTCAGTTGGAACAGGTGCTCAAAATGATGCTGATGCTGCTGCTAATGATCAACTGTTTGAGCTTCCCAGACCTAGTCCAAATTCTCCAAAAGCTACAAACGAAGTCTCCACCATTCACAGATCTGATAGCTTGACCATATCAATGAATTGTGAAGCTTCTTCAAGTGAATCACTCAATGAGCCTTAAAACTCATCAGGTGATCCACCACAATACCAGGCAGAAGGAAGTAGTGTTTTGAAGGGACAGTAAACTATTAACACCACTTCACAGCCAACCATTGATGATGTTTCTCACTCATTCAATCAGTCCTCATTGAATGATTTTGAAACAAATCAGGACAAAGTGTTCCAGTTCCTGAGCAGAATATGTCCAACCTGGATCTATCTCTGCAACTAGAAGTGATTCCTCACCTTAGGATTCATAACACTCATCCTGCTAAGAACATCATAGGGGATGTCACTAAGGGTGTGAGAACAAGAGGACAGACTCATCATGGGAATGTCTGCTTGTACTCATGCTTTCTATCCCAGATGGAACCCAAGAAGGTAGAAGATGCCTTAAAAGATAGTAGCTGGCTTGAATCGATGCAAGAGGAGTTGCTTCAATTCAAGAGACAGAAG
Organism: Flaveria trinervia; assembly: GCA_025506515.1. NCBI lineage: Eukaryota > Viridiplantae > Streptophyta > Magnoliopsida > Asterales > Asteraceae > Flaveria > Flaveria trinervia. The sequence continues at coordinate 58,381,165 of CM046458.1, read as the reverse complement.
GTATGGAACCTATGTCTGCTACCATCTGGTCAAGTACCAATAGGCACTAAATGGGTTTTCAAAAACAAGAGAGATGATAGAGGCTTGATCATCAAGAACAAAGCAAGACTTGTAGTTCAAGGATACACACAAGAGGAAGGATTGATTATACTGATGTCTTTGCACCAGTTGCAAGACTTGAGGCAGTTAGGATCTTCCTTGCTTATACTGCATCCAAGGACTTCACTGTCTATCAACTTGATGTCAAGTGTGCATTTCTATAGGGATATAGATAGGCAAGTCTACGTATGCCAACCTCTAGGATTTGAAGACCCACAGCACCCCAACTATGTGTGCAAATTGGATAAAGCTCTATATGGGCTGCACCAAGCACCTAGGCTGTGGTATGAGACATTGTCTCAGTTTCTTTTGAAGAATGGCTACACTAGAGGTACCATTGACAAGACTCTCTTCATCAGAAAGTCTGGAAAGGACATCTTGCTCGTTCAAGTCTATGTTGATGACATCATATTTGGTTCTTCAAATGACCAGATGTGTAAGGACTTTGAGAGCATTATGAAGAAGTTTGAGATGAGTTCCATGAGAAAAATAGACTTTTTCCTTGGAATTCAGGTAAAGCAAATGAAGGAATGTGTCTGACATCTTAGAAAGATTTGAAATGAAGGATTGCAAGCCTGCCAAGACACCCATACCCAGGAACCATAATCTTTGTCCTGACCTTGAGGGGGATGATACTGATCAACATCAGTATAGGGCAATTATGGTTCTCTGATGTATCTTACTGCTAGTAGACCTGATATCATGTTTGCTACTTTTATTGTGCAAGATATCAGGCTGCTCCAAAGGGTCTTACTTAGCTGCTGTTAAGAGAATCCTCAAATACCTCAAAGGAGCACCTAAACTAGGTCTCTGGTATCCCAGAAACAAGGATTTTAATCTTTATGGATACTCTGACAGTGACTATGGTGGCTGCAATATTGACAAGAAATCAACATCAGGGGGATGTCAATTTCTTGGTGGAAGGATCATCTCATGGCAATGCAAGAAACAATCTTGTGTATCTACATCAACTGTTGAAGCTGAATACATTGTTGTTGCTAGCTGCTGTGCTCAACTGCTATGGATTCAGAATCAGATGTTAGACTATGGATTCAACTTTATGAGTACTCCTATCCATATTGACCAACAACAGTGCTATCTCCATTATTGAAAATCCAATGAAGCACTCCAACACAAAGCATATTTACATTAGGTATCATTTTATTAGAGATATTCATGAGAAAAATCTGATTAAACTAATCAAAGTTGATTCAAATGAACAATATGCTGATTTGTTCACCAAAGCTTTTGATGAGCAAAGATTTAATATCTCATAACAGCTATTGGGATGATAAACATTGATTAGATCACCTCTTTTGAAACCTTTTAATGTGTAATCTTCTGTCAATACAATTTAAGCCCTGTTACAAAAGATCTTTCTGAAAATTTTCTAAGTGTAAATTTCTTCCAAAGAGAAATTAACCCTCGGAAATTATTTTTATATCTTCCGAAGCATAATTTCTCAAAGGATAATTTTTCTTCTCGGAAGAACTTTTGGTCTCGGAAGAAGCGATTGATTACATATCAGATTTACTTCCGAGGTTTAAAAATTCTCCATTCGAAAAGCAACTCTAACCTTCTGAAGCAAAGTTGTTGCTTCGGAAGTAAGAATTGCCTTCGGAAGACAAATTACCTTCGGAAATGTTTTACATTCGGAAGAAAGATTCTACTGTGTAACGTAAATCTCTTGGGCCCCACACTGTAAAAAGCAAAGATTTTTTAATGATGTCGGATTATTTAACTGATTTTAACCTTACCGCCACTGTCATTTCATCCACTAAACCATCACGTCACGTTTTCCTAACCCCTATTACCGCCTTCCCACCCTCTTTAAATAATCTCGACTGTTCAATCTCATCTCTTACTTGCAATCTTTACTGCCCTAGAAATTTTTCTCCTCTGTAACTTCACCGAAGCTCAAAATCCTCCACTTTCACCTTTCTCAAAATGGCACTTAACCCTCAGCACAACCAGGTCGCACTCCTTGATTCTTCAAGGGATGCCTACTTCTCTGAAATCATCTCCTTTCTCACCCAATCACCTTATTACACTGCTCTTACCGTTAACCCCACTGCTTACTCCAATCACATGGCCGAATTTTGGGGAAATGGTCAAGCCAAAACCCTAAATGGGATTTGAGTACTGAGGTCCAGCATTTGTGGACAGGAGTTGATCATTACTGAAGAACTCATCAGGGAGCATCTAGAGCTTCATGATGAAGGAGCTCCTACTGAGTTCCCGTGGACAGCACCTACATCCTTATGGGATATGCCAGCGACATCAGCAGGTCAACGGTATACAAATTCAACTTCACTTACAACTAGAAGTTTCTCCTGCATGTTGTTCTCCACTGCTTGTCCAACAAGTCTGGCGGGTGGGATCAAATCCATATGAAATAGGATGCTTAGTTCATGGATTGGTGAGAGGCCTACGCTTCAACTACTCACGATTTGTATTCACCAATCTGATTGGGAATCTACAAAGGGAGACATTCTATATGTATCCTAGATTCATACAACACATCATTAACTATGAGTTGGACTAGAGCATGCTTGTCTGTGCAGCTGCTCTGACTGTCCCCCATGCGGCCTACCATTTTCAAGACCTTGAAGAAGGTATCCACCAACTTCACTGGAAGGTACACCACTCTGCTTCCAGGTATGATTGAGCGCATAGCTCCTGGAGACATCCTTGTTCACCCCACAGGTGATAAACCCACACCAGCAACCACCATCACAATGCCAACGCTGCCTTTTCCACCCATCACCATCACATATCAAAGATGCCCCAAACGAACCCTTGTTCAATCTACTCTGATTGAACAAGCCCCTCCTGTTCAATCCAAAAATACTATAGTGGAAACATGGGCTCCCACTCAGTCTGAGGTCTCTCCATCCTTCTCTTTCGACCTCAATATGGGTTTTGAGTCTCCTCAGTCTCAACCCAGGAGCCCGACACCCAACCAAGCAGCCTTCAGAATGAGTATCTACACACTTCTGAACAACAAACAAGGGACAGCCCCACCAAAGGCTCAATGCCTGTAGACATGGATCAAGGTCCCGGGTCAGTAGGCTTAACCTCCCTATCTTTTACTGACCTTCTCTTCAAAACTGATGAAGAGATAACATCTCTCCATGGCAATGAAGTTGATCTACAACACCCTATTTAAGATCAACGGAGCCCGGAGAAATCCCTTATCTCTAGCCCCCATCAGCAACCAATTACTGAGGTGAGTCCCACTGATGTGGAGGGGACTCATACAGATTCAGCTGCCACTATAGAAGGTGCCTCAATGGACCTTGTGGATAGTGGTAACATATCTCAGACTGAATATGCCGCAACCGAGCACTTTGATGACTCTAAAAGAGACATCATTGCGCACGGGAAACCAGGGTGCCAAGAAACACATCTGGTGGTGAGGCTGAACATACCAGGTATGTTACCTCATCTCCCCGTGATTCTTCAAAAGAAGATGAGGGAAGCATGAAACTCCTTATTCACTACCTTCTATCTAAAGTCTCAAACCTTGAATCTTTGGTTAGGACTTTAGAAGCAAGGTCCGCCACTCAGCAACTTGAGATTGACAATCTCAAGGCCAAACTAGCTAAGAAACAGACAGAGAGGTCTGTCAGGCATGTACCTATTCATGTCTCATTGACTTCTTACTCTAGCTCATCTAGCTCTCAAGATGATGCTACCAAAAAAGGGGAGAATGTTCAGAGACAAACACTTGAGGACCCCCAACAGAGCCACACTTCAACTTCATCTACTCCTACCATTACTGTGTCTGAGCCACCTTAAGTCATTCTGCAGATTGACTCAAAGATGCTCAGTGATCTCTACAGACTCTTCACCAAGTTTCTGTTGAGATCCTCCACAGGTCAACCGAGTCCAGATACTGCAATGCTCTACTTTGGAGCTGAAGAGCTTTAGAGGCTGACTGCACCTTCTACCACTATGGAAGAAGTTGGTCAACCTAAGGTCCACATGGAACCTAAGATTCATTACAAAGGGGAAATAGGGACGATGGCCCAGCAACTGAAACAGTTAGGACAAATCTGCATCTCCTCCAACTTCCGAAGCTAAAGTTAAAGTCTTGGAAGAACAAGCTAAATCTTCTGAAGCTGAAATGGAAGCTGCGGAAGGACTGTTAAGATGTTCGAGGAACTGATCATCACAGATTCAATCCTTGAAATGGCATCTGAGGTGAACAACGAGGACATTCTGAAACTTCCTCCATCACAGACACCATTTCTACCTCTCTCACAGTCGAACCCTCTCTCCAAGAACCACCACAGTCAAGCACTTAAGACAAAGGCAAAAGAAAATTGACTGCGGAAGAGCTTCAGGAAAAGGAGAAGATTGAGAAACTTAAGAAGAAAGGACGACTTCCAACTGAGAAGTTGCTAGCTGCCAGTACAAAAGTAGCTGCAACCAATCAGGAGGTTGTCAACAACAAAAGAAGAGAAGAGAACATTAACCAGCTGCAAGATCGTTGAAGGGTATAAGTTATAACACAATAACACAAAGAGGAGATTAACTAAACTTTGATCAAACTGTAAACTGGATTAACCAAGTTGAGACACTAAGAACACAAGTAATGCAAGAGACAGAACACAAAGAACATAAGTGTATGGTTTTCAAAATGCAGTATATTGCTTTCTCTATGTTCTATTACAAGTGTTACAAAGCATATATAAAAGATACAAGAACATGAGATACTTATACTACATCCTACAACCGGCTATACTTTGAAAACTAGCTGGATACAATTGACTAGACACAAACAAAATTAATTGTAGAGTCAAAAGGCAGATTGCCTTTTGACTTCTGACTATGACATGCCATAGCTCACATCCTTATCTATTACAAAAAGGACAAAGTACATAAAGTAGAAAGTTACAAACTCAAGACCTCAATGTACAATTACCAAAAGCATGGACCTTTTCACCAACTCATGTAAGTTGGTGACTTGTAGAGATGCAGCGGAAAGGTGTCCAGCTTTATGGAACAATACATCAGATAAAGCATGTTACTAAAAGTCTTCGGAAGAAATCTGTCTTCATCAACTTGCAGCTTCGGAAAACTTTGTCTCTAAGGCTTCAGAAGACTTCATGTTTGGCTTCGGAAGATATTGGTCGTGGCTTCGGAAGATTTCACACTTAGAGTATTTTCTGTTTCATGTGTGAAACTTCCTAAGCTTCTTCTTAATGCACTTTTGCAGCATGCAGGATAGACTTAAGATGTTTAGGTTGCATTAGCCTCTTCATAAATCTCTACAAACTCCCCCTAGGCTGATGCTACCAAAACACTTACAACACTTCAGATATCAACAGTCCTTATTAGGATGATCACCAATCCTTTCTTCATAAGGTGATCGTGATCCTTCAGACTGTCAAAGTGTCTTCTCATATCAAAGAGGTCATGCAGAGGCAACTGAAACATATCTTGCCATGTGTAAGTGTCTTCAATGCCTAGATCTTTAATGACATGCCATCTTTCTGGATTTGTGGTGTATGTCCAAGACAAGATAGGTCTTCCTGATGCTAGAGGAGCTGTTTGAATTGGTTGATATAGCATCCTCTGGCTGCACAATCTCAAGATGTTCTAACTCATCCTGGGATTTAGAAGAGGGTGCAGTCTTCTTCTTCTTTGGCTTTGGTTTAAAAGCCATCCTCTTCTTTCTCTTACCAAATTTTAACTGAGAAGACTAGCCTACAGCACCAGATTGATGTTCACTGTCTTTCTCAGTTGGGACTTCCTCTCTCTCAGGCTCAGAAGGAGAGGGAGGTTGACCCTGCTGTGGATCAGAAGATGAAGCTTGTTGAGTTTCAGCAGGAGGTCCAGGTTGTGTTGTCTCTGGTTGTTCAACATTAACCTCCACTTCAGGTGGGGCTTAACTTGGAGTGGAGTGTAAGTCAATGAGCTCTCCACTTTTGATCTTTTGCTTGATCACCCTAATATGCTCATCCATAATGGATAGAGACATGGGGCCAAGTCTCCTTCCGGAGAATCCATATAGCTTCAAGAAGCTCATCATCCTCTGCCTATCAGTAGACTTCTTCATACTCTTTTGGATGATGGCTCTTGATTTTACAGCTTCTTCCCTTAGTTTCTTCTCAGTTGTCTTTCTGTCCTTGATTATCTCAAGTTCAAGCTGCTTTAAATACTCAAACTCAACATAGTCATAGGACAAAGGAAGAAGTGCATCTACCTGATAGAAGCCTGTGGCACTCAGGTAGTTGATCATCTTGATCCTCTCTTCTTCTTTGTCTACCTAAGGTTCTTGCTGAACCACATCTTCTTGTGCAGGACTTTCCTGAACTAGGGAGAGGGTAGGCATATCCTTGTATAGTCTTTTTCTTCTTTTCTCTTCTTTGACTTGTACTAGGAGTTCTACATCTTCTACCTCCTTCTTCTCCCTTGACCTTTCCAGGTCAACCAATTCATTCAACTCATCTAAGGGGAGAGAAATGACATTGTCTATGTCATAGTTCCTAGTCTGTAAATAGTTTATCCTGACTGTCCTTAACTTATCATTCTGAGTATCTGGTCTGGGAGCAGCCCTGATAGCAGACTCCATGAGTCTTGAAGACTCAGCAGAGGAACTTTCTCCCCTTAGCCTCCTTTTCCTCTCTCTCTCCTCCTCCTCAATCTCCTCAGTTGTCATTTTTCTTTTCCCTTTGTCACTCACAGACCTTTGTGACTCAGGGTGGAGAGAGCTTTGGCCTTCATTGCTTGTTGCAGCATCTGAGCTCAGGCCAGAGAGAGGTTGAGAAGCACCTTCACCAGCAGGTGTCTTAGAAGGAATGTGGATCTCTGTAGCAGTTGATGATGATGAGACAGGGCTCTTAGGTTCTGCCACTGGGCTTTCAGTCAAGGATTCCCTTATGAAGCTAATCTTAGGGTCCTCCTCAACATCCAGTTGACCAATGGCATTGCCTGATGCCTAAGTCTCCTTCTTAAGCTGAACTCTGCACTGATCCTGTCTTGGATTCTTTTAGCCAGTCTGTCAGCTTGTCTTGATTGGATTGGGTTGACAAGTGGCATGTTGACTAGATCCAGACCTTCATAGTAGTCCAAGGTCTGAAAATTGAAGAGTTCTTGTTGTCCTTGAACTCTTATGATGATTAGGGCTTTCCTGATGTTGTCATACCTCCACCCAATGATATGATTAGAAGATGGTGAAGGTTACATAGCCCTTGGTATCCCATCCTCAAACAAACTCTGTATGAAGGAGTCTGTGTAGTCCACATCAATGTGAACTTGAGGAGGTTGCTGAGAATGCACAATTGCAAGTGAGGATGGTGAGTCCTCAATGTCCATTCCCTCAGAAGAACTCCCAGGTTGTGGCTGTAATGACTTTCTCCCCTTTTTGGTAGCATCACCCACTTGCATAGGTGAGCTGGAAGATAGGTCAATCACATCCATAGGTTCTTATGTTCCTGGTTGAGCTCTTCTTAAGGGTCTACCAGCTAGTTTTTCCTTAAGATATGAAATCTCAAGTTGCTAATCATTGATCCTGTTGTGTAAGGTAGTCACCTGAGATTCAAGGTGACTGACCTTTGAGACTAAGTAAGTGCATGTTTTAGACAGTTTTTGCACCAGTAGTCTCAGATTCCCCTCATCTTCATCAGAAGATTCATTGGGGGATGAGATGATTGGACCAGAGTCCTCTCTCTCACCACCAGCTTGAGGTTCTTGGCTGCTAGTTTTCCTCTGCTCACTGGCAATCTCAGTTGAGATGGCAGTGGGCTGAGTTTCCATGGTTGAGGTCTTAATGATGTAATCACTTTCAGAAGTGAGAGCCTCTTCCATATAGACATCCTGAAGGTTCAGGAGTGTCCACCTCAGTTGTAGGTGACTGATGTGGGATAGATGTAGGAGACTCGGGAGTATTCATCTCTCTTTGAGTAGGGGAAAATAAGAGAGACTCTATACTCATTGAAACCTAGATCTTCATCAGTATAGAAGTCAAGGTTGGGAATTGGTTGGTTGAGATCTATAGGCTGGGGATGGTAACTGTCCCCTGAAGGTTGATCACTTGAGTGTTGAGACTCAGAGTGATGGCTTAAGGAAGTGGCTAATGAGCTCATCAGGCTGAGCATAAGGAACCTCAGCACTGATTCTTGAATAGATGGGAGTGGTCTGCTCCTCAGGAGAAGTAGGAGGTCCAGTGTCCACTTCTTTCTGTATGGGTGAGTATATGGGGGCCTCCACAGACTGAATAGCCTAAGCAGGGGTTCGTTTGTATTTTCTTTAGTAAGTGATGGTGATTTGAGGCTGTGAGAGTGGTTGGGAGATAGCAGGTGTGGGCTCAACACTAGCTTGTGCTGCTAGGTTGTCACCTTGAGCAATGAGCTCTAACATTTTTGGGACTAGGGTTGTTTCTACCCCAGAGAATCCAGCAGCAGGCTTTCTCAGAATTTTACAGATGTCGGGCTTCATCTGTCCCAATTTAAGAATGTTACTTATTTCCCTCAACTGTGAGCCCAGTTCACAGTTAAGAATGTACTGGACATAACTAGGAAACATGTAATACTCTAAGGAGTCTAAATTAGCAAGTAAATTTGTATAAACAAACTGGGAATACCTGAATTTGACCCCCTGAACCATTCCACGGATTATGAAGGAGAGATCCTCATGAATCTGGTCCTATCCACCATGCTTGTTTGATAAGCTGTGGATGACCACATGAAGCAGGAATCCCCATTGGGATGAGACCTTCCCTTTCCTAAAGGTCTTTACAGAGAAATCTCCCTCATATCCCATCCGCTCAAAGGAATGATTGAAAGATTCCTTTGGGAAAAAACACTCACCTTCTTCATCATCCAGCTGAAGATGTCTATTGATGATGGCCGGAGTGATGAAGATTGTTCTCCCCTGCACTGTGGCAGACAGTGCCTTCTCCCCATCCATAATGACCTCTTGGCAGGTCTTCCAAAATTCAAGCACCTGATCCTCATAGAGTGGAGGATCAATGGTTAGGGAGGTGAAGTAGTTTGATAGAGACAAGAAATGACAAACCTTCGAGAAATGAGGATCTTTCTCAGAGCATAACAGAGCAACTTGATTGTGTTGTCTGTGTAGCTGCATGGTAAAGTGGGGACCATTTCTGTGAGCAAGGTTGGCCATTTTGAAGTAGCTTAAGGATGAAGAAAGAAGAGAGAAAGAAATTTCAGAGAGAAATTTAGGGTTTTAGGTTTGGAGGAAGAACAGATGATAGAAAGAGGGGGAAACTGTTGGGTTTATATATGAGAAGGATTTCAGATAAGTTTAATGAAAGAGGATAAATTTTGAAATCCGGATGTCGGTTCCACCTCTGAAAAAGTAGTTTACTTTTGCTCAAAAAGTAGTTTTCTTGGAAGTCAAAAAGCTTCTGAAGGTTAATTATCTTCGGAAGTTTTAATTAAAAAGCTTCCAAAGCTAGAATGACTTCGGAAGAATTTCCTGAGAGTTTTGAGAATTTTGCTTCGGAAGAGAAATTAAAACTTGAGTGCTTTGTATATAAAACAACAAAGCTTTCGAGGTGTAATTTTGCTTCGGAAGTAAATGGTCCTTGAAAATAAGTAAGTGTCTGAGACAAGTATTTAAGCTTCGGAAGATAAATCTGAAAGCTCTTCCGAAGGTAAATTTCTTAGACAATTATTTATTTTGAAGGCATGATTTGCTTCCGAAAGTTAATTTTGCTTCGGAAGTAAATGGTCCTTGAAAATAAGTAAGTGTTTGAGACAAGTATTTAAGCTTCAAAAGATAAATCTGAAAGCTCTTTCGAAGGTAAATTTCTTAGACAATTATTTATTTTGAAGGCATGATTTGCTTCCAAAGTTAAAAGCATAACTTCCAAAGTATCAGAAATTTTCAAAAATCTAAAGAAAGCCTTCAAAAAGAAATTTTTATCCAAAGAAAACATAAGCTTATGAAAGTGATGAACTAGACAACTTAGGACACGCATATTTTAAGAAATAATAAGAATTAGTTTTAAGAAAAGCTTACTCAAAGTTTATCATCCCAATAGCTGATATTAGATATTTAAATCTCTGTTCATCAAAAGCCTTTGTAAACAGATCAGCATATTATTCATCTGTGTGAACTTTTACTAGTTTAATTAATCATTTTTCATAGTTATCTCTTATTAAATGATACCTGATATTGATGTGCTTTGTCCTTGAGTGCTGTACAGGGTTCTCTATGATTGAGATAGCACTGTTGTTGTCTATGTGATGGGAGTCTCCTTGAAGTTTAACCATAGTCCAGCATCTGATTTTGAATCCAAAGTACTTGAGCACAGCAGCTTGCAGCAGCAATGTATTCAGCTTAGCAGTTGATATAGAGACACAGGATTGTTTCTTGCATTGCCATGAGACAACCCTTCCACCAAATTGACAACCCCCAGATGTAGACTTTGCAGTCACATTGCAACCACCATAAGCACTATATGTATAGGCATACAGATTGAAGTCAGAATTCTTGGGATACCATAAACCAAGTGTCGATGCACCTTTGAGGTATCTTAGAATCCTCTTGACAGTGATAAGGTGAGACATCTTAGGGTTGGCTTGATATCTTGCACAGATGCAAGTAGCAAACATGATATCAGGCCTGCTAGCAGTAAGATACATAAGAGACCCAATCATAGCCCTATATAAGTGCTCATCTACACACTCCCCCTCAAGATCAGGTCCAAGGGAGTGGTTCCTAGCTATGGGTGTCTTAGCAATCTTACAGTCAGTCATGTTGAACCTCTTAAGTATGTCTTGAATATACTTTGACTGACTTATGAAGATGCCATCTTCAACTTGCTTCACTTGAATTCCCAGAAAGAAATTGAGTTCCCCCATGGCACTCATTTCAAATCTGTCTTTCATCAGCTTCCTAAAGTCTTTGTAGAGCTTTGGATTAGTTGAACCAAAGATAATGTCATCTACATACACTTGAACTAGCAGTATGTCATTTCCTTGTCCTTTGATGAAGAGAGTTCCATCTATAGTACCTCTCCTATATCCATGTTTACAAAGATACTCAGATAGTGTCTCATACCATTTCCTGGGTGCTTGATGCAGCCCATAGAGAGCTTTATCAAGCTTGCAGACATAATCAGGATGATCAAGGTCTACAAAACTAGGAGGCTGTTTGACATAAACCTCTTCATCTATCACTCCATATAAAAAGGCACACTTCACATCAAGTTGAAAGACCTTGAAGTTCTTGGACGCAGCAAATGCCAGGAATATCCTAACAGCTTCTAATCTTGCCACTGGAGCAAAGACATCAGTGTAGTCAATCCCTTCTTCTTGTGTGTATCCTTGAACAACCAGTCTAGCTTTGTTCTTGATGATGATGCCTTTATCATCTTTCTTGTTCCTAAACACCCATTTGGTTCCAATGGTAGTTTCCCAGAAGGAAGAGGACAAAGGTTCCAAACTTTTTGCCTTTTGAATTGAAGCAGCTCTTGTTGCAAAGCTTCAACCCAACTTATATCATTTAGAGCTTCATCAACTTTCTTTGGCTCTATCTGGGATAGAAAACAAGAGTGAAGACAAACATTTGTTTCATGGGTTTGTCATCTTGTCTTTATCCCTGAGACAACATCTCCAGTGATGTTTGTGGTAGGGTGAGACTTGTGGATCCTAAGATGAGGGATCACAGCAAGTTGTTGATAAAGATCTAAATTAGAGAAATTTAGATCTGGCATAGATGTTTCTCCCACCACATCAGCACACTTTTCAAGTGAAACTTAATCCAAGCAGTGTGTGACATCATTGATGTTCTCATCTATGGTGTGGTTAGTGGCATCAAGAAATTCTTGGTCACTATCACCACCACTATTGTTGTCTTCCACAATTGAGGTGTTCTTATCTGGTTGTGGAGCCTCTGAGCTGGAATTTGAAGGTATACCAGATGTATTAGCTGAGTTTGTCTTTGTTGTGCTGATAGAAACCTCATTTGCAGAAGTAGTTCTAACTGGAGCTGAAGATGTATGACTTGAAGGTCTTCCTAGCTCAAATCTTGGATCAGGATCACCTGTATTTAAATTTTCTGCAGATCCTGAAACATTCTCACAAGAATTGTTAAAACAGTTGGTAACTAAATCAAGATCAAATAACCAATCTGGACCGGAACCAGCAACACAGGGTGTGTGTTCATTGAAAATCAAATTGGCTGACTCCTCAACAATTCTAGTTCTGAGATTGTACACTCTATAAGTCTTAGCTTGGGAAGAGTATCCAGTGAAGTATCCATCATCTGATTTCTCAACAAACTTGGCAATTTGATCTTTGGTATTCAAGATGGTGCACTGACATCCAAATGACCTGAGAAAACCAATGAAAGGTTTCCGCTTATGCCAAAGTTCATAAGGAGTCTTGCCATGAGTCTTAACTACTAAAACTCTGTTCTGCACATAGCAGGCAGTGTTGACTGCCTCTGCCCAGAAGGTGATAAGCAGCTTGGAGTCAGACAGCATGGCTCTTGCAGCTTCAATCAATGTCCTGTTTCTCCTCTCAGCAACACCATTTTGCTGAGGAGTCCTGGGAGCACTGAATTGTCTTGTAATACCTTTTTATCACAAAATGTATCAAGGATTTAGTTCTTAAATTCAGTTCCTTGATCATATCTTATGATTTTGACCTTGTGATCAGACTGATTCTCAATCTTTAAGATGAAATTCTTCAGAATCTCAAGAGTCTCATCCTTAGTTCTAAGGAAGAAAACCCAAGTGAATCTTGTAAAGTCATTTGTGATCACTAGACAGTATAAGGTACTTCCTAAACTCATTACACTGGTGGGGCCAAAGAGATCCATATGTAACAAGTGTAGGGTGTAGTGATGGAGTTCCTTTCCTTAGGCTTGTGAGATACCTTATGTTGCTTCCCTTTCATGCATGCAACACAATGGTCATCACTTGTAAACTCTTTCTTTGGCATTCCAGTTACCAAATCATGCTTAATTAATTTATTCATGTTCTTAAAGTTTACATGGCACATTCTTTTATGCCATAGGAAAGACTCATCATTATTGGCTTTAGACAGAAAGCATGAAACTTCTCCAGAGGGAGAGGTTTCTTGCAAATCCATCTTGTACATGTTTCCTTTCCTGGGGGCTCTAAGCAGGATATGCTCATAAGGAATGACCACACCAGGCTTAAGAACAATGCACTCATGCTCAGTAAAGAGCATGTTATGACTCTGATCACAAAATTGAGATACACATAGAAGATTGTATCCAAGCTCCTTAACAAAGTTTACCTTTTCTATGCTGAGCTTACCATTTGTGACCTTGCCCCTTCCAGAAATATAACCACCTTCATTTCCTCCGAATGCAACTGGTCCCCCATCAATCCTTTCAAAGTTCTGGAGTAGTGACCTATTGCCTGTCATGTGCCTGGAACAGCCACTGTCTATGATCCAGACATTTTTGTCTATCTTCAGTTGTCCCTGCACAAAGAGAAAGATTAGCTACATTTGGAAACCCAAGCCTTGCTTGTCTTGGGTTCATTTGCAGAAGGTAATTCAACAGTAATAGATCCTATGGTTGTTCTAAGAGGATCTTGAGTTGTTGTTAATGGAGAAATCTCAGTCATTTGGTCTTTCTTAGACATCCACACCACCTTTGGAGTCTTGGACTTGACCTTCAAAACTTTAGAAGCTTTTGGAACTTTGGAAGTTTTGATGACTGAACCTTCGGAAGATTCTGCAAACACTACAGCAGACTTCAGTGCTTCGGAAGAACTCCTTTCTTCCGAGACCAACTTTTCTTCTGAAGGCAATTTTCCACTTCCCTTCTTTTTAGATTTAGAGCTTTTGAAGGAAATAGGTTTTCCTTCCAAAGCTTGAATCTTCTTGAGACCCTTTGAAGTCTTTGTTTTGGTCATATGGACAGTACCTTTAGGATTGTATGGACAATCCTTAGCAATGTGAGTGGTGTTGTCACACATGACACAATTCATCTTCTTCTTCACAAGAGCATTTTCCTTGGAATAGGACTGTCTTTGGTCACATCCCTTCTCCACCTTCATCTTTGCAGATGCTGAGACAGTCCTCTTGGGTTGAGAACTGTGCTTGGAGTTTGATGGTCCAGGTTGTGCAGCAGTGGTACACAGCAGATCAGTCTTCTTCTTGCTACTGAGATGAGTTGAACAAGAACCAGAACTCTTAGCAGAAGAGTTTTGGTTGATGTCTTCAGTCCCTACCACTTTAAACCCTGCAGAGATAAAAACTTGTTTCTGCTTGGAGTCAAAAGTAGCCTTGATCTCTTGAGCCTTCCTTGCCTTTCTTTTGCTCTTTCTGATCAAGTTCTTTCTCATGGACTTGGTCATCACAGTCTTCTTTTTCTCCTCAGAAGGATAGTGACCCTTCTTGGAATCCTCCTTTTCACTCTTCTCAAAGGGATTCTTCACTATCTCTTCTTCATCCTCTTCACTCATAGGATCTATGAGAGGAAGCTCATCTTCACAAGTTCCACACCTAAGAGATCTTACTTACAAGATTGTGTGTGAAGGAGCTATCTCATTGGATCCCAGTCCCTACCTGTTTTGATAGCACACTTTGTTGTGCGGGGATGAGGATATCATGTTCTTGAAGGTTTCTTCTTCAAGAACACTCTTTTCTGCCCTAGCTTTGCTGATCACAAGCTCAGCCTGGCACTCAGTTAACTTGGTTATGAGATCTTTGATTTAAGTCCTAAAATATGTGTGTTCATGTTTTAGAACTAAAATGGTTTTCTCTAAGTCCTCTATCTTCAGTTTATAATCATTTTCAGACTTTCTAAAATCAGATTTTAAAATGTTAAAGAACTCAAGGTCAGATCTCATTTCCAAGTTGTAGGACCTGTATCTGTTAACTTTAGCAATGCATTCAGAGTACAGAGATGTTCCAATACCTTGGCTTTATCATGATCTGCCATTAGTGCTTGGTTTGGAGAAGCATCTTCCACCTGAAAGCTCCAGTCAAAGCCTCCTTCAACAGCAACAGCAGCTTGCTGCTTTGACTTCTCATTCTGGAGAGCTTTGTCAGTGTAGTTTGGTCTAGATTGTGTTTGGTCACCATTTGTTCTAGGTGCCTTACACTCTCTGGAAAAGTGGCCCATCAAGTTATAGTTGTAACACTTGACTTTGCCTTTGTCCAGTCCAAACTTTCCACTGGTTGCATTGCTTGGAAACTTCCTTCCAGTCCTCTTGTATAACTTCTTGGCTCTGTGAGTGAGAAGAGCCATCTGCTGGACTATTTCCATGTATTCCAGATCATCTGGATGGATGCAGTCCAGGTCTTCAAGAGTGAAAAGAGAGTTGCCACAGCTTTCATCAGAAGACACAAAAGCTTGAGAAGAGCTTGTCTCTTGGAATGGGCTTCGTTGAGTGTATTTCTCCCTTGGTGTCTCTGGGAAGGTGATGAAAGGACCCTTTGGTGAATTGTCAGGGTAGCATAAAAGATGATGTTTGGGTTCTATGCTATCCCTTTCAACCACATGTAGGGCTGAACCCATTTGATTGTTGGAGTTGCCAGGTGAACCTTGCATGTTCATCTCTATCTGGTAGCCACTGAGAATCCCATATAACTTTGTCAGAGTAAGAGTTTTAAGATTTTCAGTTCTCTTGATCACCACACAGTAGTGTGCCCATTGCCTAGGAAGTGAGGACATGAACTTCCTTACGATGTCTCTGTTTTCAAGAGAAACTCTTCCATCCACTAGGGTATCCACAATCTCAACATACCTGAAATACTACTGAGTCATGGTTTCACCTATTTTGAAGGTGAAGTTTTCAAACTGCTGCTTCAGAAGATCCTTCTTGTTCTCCTTGGCTTCAGAGGAACCCTAATACATCAGTTTCAGTGTATCCCACAGCTGCTTGGTTGTTTTCCACTTCTTGAAACCTCTATACACAGAGTTTGGAAGGGCAGTTTGAAGGGCTGTCATGGCTTTTCTGTCTATCTCTACTCTCTTCCTATCTTCATCAAAGTAGTTAGCCACATCTTTGGGAATCATATCAGTACTAGTAGCAGAAGGGGTGCTGGGTATGAAAGGTCCATTCTCAATAGACTCCCACATTCTTGAATCAAGAGACCTGATGAAACCTTCCATTCTCAAACACCAAGTATCAAACTCATCAAGAGTGATCAGTGGGGACTTGTTCATGGTTCCAGTTTCCATATCAGTTTTGGAAATGGCTGCTATTTGAAAATTTTAGTATTTGTGTATGTGAGGGATCTTAAGATGGTGAGATCTTATATCAAGAGCCTGAAGAGCTCTGATAACAAATGTAGGATCGTTGAAGGGTATAAGTTACAACATAACAACACAAAGAGGAGATTAACTAAACTTTGATCAAACAGTAAACTGGATTAACCAAGTTGAGACACTAAGAACACAAGTAATGCAAGAGACAGAACACAAAGAACACAAGTGTATGGTTTTCAAGAATGCAGTATATTGCTTTCTCTATGTTCTATTACAAGTGTTCCAAAGCATATATAAAAGATACAAGAACATGAGATACTTATACTACATCCTACACCGGCTATACTTTGAAATCTAGCTGGATACAATTGACTAGACACAAACAAAATCAATTGTAGAGTCAAAAGGCAGATTGCCTTTTGACTTGTGACTATGACATGCCATAGCTCACATCCTTATCTATTACAAAAAGGATAAATTACATAAAGTAGAAAGTTACAGACTCAAGACCTCAATGTACAGTTACCAAAAGCATGAACCTTTTCACCAACTCATGTAAGTTGGTGACTTGTAGAGATGCAGCGGAAAGATGTCCAGCTTTATGGAACAGTACATCAGATAAAGCATGTTACTAAAAGTCTTCGGAAGAAATCTGTCTTCATGAACTTGAAGCTTTGGAAGACTTTGTCTCTGAGGTTTTGGAAGACTTCATGTTTGGCTTCGGAAGATATTGGTCTTGGCTTCAAAAGATTTCACACTTAGAGTATTTTATGTTTCATGTATGAAACTTCCTAAGCTTCTTCTTTAATGCACTTGTGCAGCATGCAGGATAGACTTAAGATGTTTAAGTTGCATTAGCCTCTTCATAAATCTCTACACCAGCTTATCCAAATGGGAGCTGCCAATGAAAAGACACTCCTGCTACCACTAAAGGAGTTGGTGGATCTGGAGAAGGCAACCCGGCTGAAACTTGAAGAAGAAGCCAGGTTGACCTTGGAGAAAGAAGAAGAAAAACAGAAGGAGGTTGAGCTGCAGCTGAGGAGAGACATGATAAACTTCCTACTCTCTAGAGGCTTTAATCTTCAATAACTTTCTCCACACAATGATGATACGATCCTCTAGCTCTACAACAAAGAGCAGGATCAAATGGAGAAAGAAAGGAAGAAGGCTGCAAGAGAAAAAGCAAAGGAGAAGAACAAGGAAGAAAAGGCTAGGAACACTGCAATCAAGAAGCTCACAGAGAAGGCCTGGATGAAAGACTATCTTCGGGCCCATGGCTTCTCTAGCAGGCAAGTGGGTCTCATGTCTGAAAAGACACTTCAACGGATTGTCAGTGAAATCAAGGCTAACATCAAGATGGGGAAGAGAAAAGAGATGTACAGAAGGGTAAAGGGGATGACCTTCACTGCAACCACTCACCTCAACCCTCACCCTCACCCTCACCCTCACCCATCACCATTAAAACCGAACCTTTCACCCCTAAACCCACACCATTACCCACAGCTTCTCCCTCACCACAACCACCCAATCTTCTAATCCTTCAACCCAAAACACTCGCCAGAACCTCTGAACCTCAACCTACCCAACTACCATCTAAACCATCCCCTCAGCCTTCTCAACATCTCTCTCTTGAGGAGTTTAAGGTAATCAAGACCAAGCTCATCAACTACACTACTCTGAGCAAAGTCTCATGTGATGAAGATTCTGTCAACATTACCTATGTTGATGGATCCTCTTGTTCCCTCACACGAGAACAATTTCTTGATTTACCTAGAGGAACAATGGACCAGGCAGCTAGACTTCTAGGCACCTAGAGGTTCGATGAAGCTTCTCACAACTTTGCTGTGGAAAGGGAGAATGGCGAAGTCAATAGACTTAATGTAACCTCTTTGCTACACTCCATCAGGTTTGATATTGCTGAGTTAGCAGAGAAGCCATTCTCCAACCCCTCTAACTCTAAAGCTGCTAATCTTATCAGAAATCATCTTAGCAGCCTTCACCTAGCCGAGTTAACTGCAAAGGCCAAGATTGAAGAAGAGTTGAGATTGAGAAGCCAGGAAGACAAGGAAAGACCTCCCACCAAAGGACTACCTTTCTATAGATGGTAGAGGGTCCAGAATTAGAACCTATAGTCAGGTGGGAATATGATTATAGTTCCCATCAACTAACTCTTTTCAGAGGGCAATAACAGAGGGTACATGTTATCCAAGGTGACAGACTAGATTTCCTGTCCACCAAGGATTTGTACAAACTTCTCAGCACTACATCAGGGAAGAACAAGGAGACAGACAAATATTTACTCTCCTTGGTGCTGAAAGTTTTGAGAAGCAGAAACAAGTGAAGTTTTGGTAGCAGCAACCTAGGGGGAGTTTGTTGGATCAAGAAGAAGGCTAATGCAACCAAAACTAAGTCATTTAGATAATTTTGGTACTGAATACAAAGGCTTCCGAAGCTTAGCATGGAACTCTCGAATGTTGTAGAGTTCTTCCAAAGACAAAGTGAAAGATCAACTTCCAAAGACAGAACTCTACTTCTGAAGTCAAGTGTATACTTCTGAAGTTCCAGCCTTAGAAGAATGAACTGAAGACCACTTCCGAAGTATGATGAAAAGAAGAAGTCTCCAAGCCTTGGAAGAAGCAGCCTCTTCCAAAGTATAAGTGGCTTTGGAAGTACTTACTCTTCTGAAGTCATTTAACCTTCGGAAGACACTGCTATGACCAGTGGACACAAGTATGGTCTCTGACACTCCGCTGCAGACCTCTAATACTGTATGGCTTCTTTCTAAAGAGCCATGCAGTTGACCATACTTTATTCCATTGTTCATCTTTTTATGATAGTACATGTTACCAATTTTAGTTGGTGACAAAAGGTAAGTCAAGGACATGTCCAGACTACCAAATCTCAGATAAGATTTTATCTGAGATACCTTAAACTTTAGTCTTGTAGTATAGACTTTAGCTATAGGATCCCAGCTGGTATCAAAGTATATCCGGTTGTAGGTAGTATTATATATAGGTTCTCTTTGTAACTCATTGTAACAACAACAACTGCTTGTAAGAGTCTTGTATCTTTGAGTTGAGAAGCAATATATAAAAGTATCTTGAAAATTACTTCTTGTGTTCTTTATTACTTTCTATATTGTGATCAACTCTTACTGACTCTATCTTAACCCGAGTGTTGTTCTAGGTGAGTTTGAGAGAAAAAAATAAGTGTTTAGTGACAAACATCAATCCTGCAATTGGTATCAGAGCTTCTCAGGCTCTTGATTGTGTGATCTAACCATCCAAATCAACCTGTTTTTCACTCCTCCCACCAAATAATTTCGATCTGAAAGTGATCTTCACGACTCTCAGATTATCAAAGTGTTCTACAGTCGCTACCTGATTCACAGTGACTGAAAATAACAATATTAAGAATATTAACGAATTGATTTTACAATTTTTTTTTAATGGGTGAGAGTTGGACATGAAGTTTTGGAGGCAAACTTATTGCTTTTTGTTTTTATATCTTTGAAGATAGAATGTGGTGTCATTGGAAGAAACAAGCTAAATGTATAAAATTTTTGTTGACAGACATGAAGTAAGAAAAGGACAAAATTTATTAGAACATAACTAATAACTTCAAAGACGTAAACAAAGTTACAAACATACCTATTAATTGGTAAATTTATGATGAAAACATATTTGTCTATGATCATGAATACATATATTTACTCTGATAAATATTATTATTGTTATTTTTATCGTTGTATACTTTAGTTTTCCGATTTTGTACATCTGTTCATCCATGTAGCACATGCATGTAAGGATAGGTGTGTGCGGCCATGCATGGTTGCACGGGCATCAGTGGCGAAGGATGGTGAGGGCCGGGGGGGCCGCCGCCCCCCCCTCTTTTTTTCGCCGGTAGTGTTAGTTTTTAGCTCGTTAGTGTAAATTTTTGACACGGTAGTGTAAATTTTTATATAAATATCGAGTTCGCCCCCGAAAATCATGGTGCAGTTTCGGTTTTAGTTTTCGACGCAATTGAATTAACCAAATTAAACATATAGTTATTCATAATTTATGATTTTTCGTTAAACACAACTAGTTGTTTTCCACCCATGCTTTGTGGCGGGTTCAATCATGAAGACGTCGATTAGGTAATAGGGGCTGAGATATATCATCACAGCACAGACGTACTTACCATTATTATTGCATAAACAACATAATTACCATATCAAACCCCTACATTATACTCATAATAAAAAAGAACCACACACGATGATATCATGATGATATGAGTTTAATCAGGTTCGAAATCAATATCTAGTTACGGTTATAGACCAAAAATGGATGGCAAGCAAAAGCAACTGATCTAATTTTTGCATAACAATCGTAGCGTTAGCATAAAACGTCTTAATGAACTCAAGCTAATCATCATCGACATATCAATTTGTATAGAAGAAATGTTCATTTGTGGCTGCATATCGTTAACGGTTGCCAAGCCATGACGACCGCCGTTATTTTACTTTAAAATCATAGCCTTTGAGGTGCCAAAACAGTGGAAAGTCTTGAACAAAACAATGTTTCATCATAATCGACACACAGAAATAGCAAGATACAACACAAAAACCCGATCAAATAACAAAGGCTCACATGAGTGAATACTCAACACATACCCAACAACATAACAACATACCACATTAAAATAAGCATGGTTAGATCTTAAAACCCTAAAAATGTTTTAGTGAGATAATGAAGTGAAGATGCAATAAAGGTGATCTGTCAATCATTATTACCACCATGAACAACAACCCGACATCTGTCGGCTCCTCCTCAACTAGAAATGGGATACAAAGCGACAACCATCACCACTATAATGGCAAATGTGGTATCACCACCACCACCAAGGCAACTAAGAGAGAGAGAAATGTGGTCTTGTTGTACAACAGACAGAGACGACGACAACAACACAAAAACAGACCATATCGTCGCTCCTCCCCCCCCCCCCCCACCCACCACCTCACACACTCTCTATATATATATAACACCCTACAAAACACCTAATGTAAGGCATGTAAAATGATTGTCCGGAAACCAGAGACGATGACTGCGACACAACAACTTTGCAAGCCTGTTGGTCCTAATGATCGATGAACAGTACAATTGATTGACCAAATGGTTCAAAATCCACTAACAAACATTCATCATAATCACACAACAATTATATAGTATCCAATGTGTTCAATAATGATCAACACAAAACAAACACAAACATAAATATAGGCTCAATATGATTTCTATTAACTTCCAGCCACAAATACAGAATTGCAACAATGATATTTTGAATTAGGGTTTTGCAAAAGTTACCTACGATGATGAAATCAAATCTATATATAGGATTGCTAGTTCCGTTGCCCATGGCCAGTTTCGCCCGACAACGAAACATAGTTTCGCTAGGTGAACGAAGCCTGCCAACTATAGTTTCGCTGGGCAACAAAATATATAAAATACAAACTTAATACAAAGTAATCTAACATTTATCCTATTACATTTAAAGATAATATTAACACTAATCTAAGGTGAGTCCAACCTAATATTGATCTTCAAAACCATCATCTCCACCCACAAACCCTTTCCTCTCTCTGTAAATGGGTGTATTCACCGAACGACCATCGCCAAAATATTCAATGAAGCTGACTGCATGCCTTAAAAGAAGAGACGCATCATTCAAGGACAAAAAGAACTCATATTACTAACTGCATGTCTTAAAAGAAGAAGCACAATACCCAAGAATTAAGCAAACCCCAAAATTATCTTTTAAACTGTTCATGACATTGTTTTTTATATAGATAAATTGGGTATCATTTTGAATTTTATAAATCAAATATTTATTAGGCTAGTAGAAGGCCAAAATAGTTGAGGCACACTTCACTAGGTAATGATCAATCTCACGTTGGCTTAAAGAAAATTCTCATAGTTCCCTCCTTCACTACAAATACTAGCAGACATGCATGTATTTTTTAAAGTTGGTTCACACCTACTCAATGAAAATAATAGTTTAAACATTGGTTTAAAAACTCATGTTAAAAATATCAATTAATTAACAATAATTAACCTTAAAGGTTCATAACAGATAATTAACTAAAGATTTTGTTTCAGTTTTAAAATAGTACTAATCGAAGTATTTGTTTTGATATTGAAAATGCTATGAACCGACTATTTGACCCAAAAAATATTAAAGTCGCTACAAGGCTAAAATTATCACTAACTGACATTTTACATGTTTGCACCATATGTTATTAATGTTTCCACGCTCATCAAGTTTTTGTTTGCTACGGTTTCTGCACTTGGTTGCGCCTAATAACCCTATACATTATAACATTGATCATAAGTTGCTACGTGAATCCTTATTAATAGTAGTATTAATGAAAGGGTAATATGTTTATTGTTAAGTAGTTTAAGGGGTTCAATGTAATTGCTTAGCCTATTTAATCGACATACTAGATGGATGAAGATTATGATATTTAAAGTTTGAATTCCCCCGTCTCTCTCTCCTAGTTTCTCTCGTTATCTAGTGTAACATCCTGAATTTTTGTTAACTGAGCATTAACTATGATTAACCTTGTAAGGGCCATTGTTGTCATTTAGGGAACTTGTGGTTTATTTATGTTTGATTCTTTGTTTTTATTAATTAATTCTTTTATTTAAAAGTTAATAACTTAAACTATTAAATTGAACATAATAACATTACTAATTGATTCTAAAATAAATAATAATAATAGTAATGAATAATAATAATAATAATAACTATAATGTTAATAATATTAATAATGATAATAATAATAATAATTATTATAAAAGCTTAGAAATTAATAAATTAGTTAAAATCTAAACTTTAATTAAGTTCGGGGGTTAGTTTCGCAAATTATTAAACCTTAAAAGAAACTTTTAGCATAAAATAATAAAGTATAAACAACAGGGACCGTTTGTGTACATTGTTAAAACCCAACTCCCTTCCCTTTCCAACCCCCGCAAAACGGGCAGCTGGTCCGGCCACCTCCGGCCGAACTTCGGCAAGGCTTTTTCGCGTGATTTAAATGCAAAATCGATCCGCAATAGTTTCCAATCGATGCGTGAACATGAATCGAACACTTTTAAGCACTGTAATTGCATTTTAAAGACGGTTATGAATCCAAATTATTCGAGTAACCGGTCACCTTAATTCTCGAACCGTTCACCCATTAAAACAAAATAATAATCCAATTTAATGCTATCTGATCGAAGGATTAATCAATGCTACACTATTACCAAACAAAATTTCTACCCAAAGCACATTTGATCATCACCAAAGAATCGCACAAACATCGCGACCTGCAACTTACTTGAACACTAACCTCTGCACATCAAATGTTGAAATTAATAAGGGGCTTTGGGTCTAGTCAGTCATGCGGCTCTGGTTCACTAGTTAAGACATAGCTACCTTAAGCATGAGATCCCGGGTTTGAATCCGGGCACCCTCATGTTTTATTTTTAAGGCTTTTTAGCCTAAAAACCAATTTCTGTAAATTTTTAATAAATATAAAAATTATTATTATAAACTTCCAATATTTTTAAAGGACACCAAATATTTTCTGCAATTTTTTAGGTTAAACAAATATATATATATATATATATATTATATATATATATATATCTTGTTAATAAAACATTTTAACAAGGTTGTTTTTAATAGATTCTTAGATGGATTACACAAAATTAATAATTTATTATTGGTCCCAAACGTTCTTTTCAATTTAAATTACTTGAATCGTAATTATTTCTTTTAGCTATAAAACTTTAGCCAAACTTTATATAAGGATCTTTCAAGTTATTACAAATATTTGTTTTACATTTTTGTATGAAATATAAATATATATTTTTAAGAAAATATAAATGAATTCCAATTGTTAAATGTAACTATTTGACAAGCCCCAAATTCACTTAAAACCCTAATTCTCGTTGAACTATTAAACTTGTTATAATTAAACTTTAACCTTGTAAATATATATATAATTTTAGGTGCCTTGTGAAAAACTACATTGGATCACCGCTTATTATATTTCTTATTAATCGTCATTCTATACTTATTTGATCAAGTGAGTATTTCTATACCCCTTTTTATATTTTTACACTTTTGGGGTGAAACATGTTACATTATAAACTTTGCACTTGTAAACACGTTTGATTCTTGTAAACTTATGGCAATTTACTTGTATGTTATGGTTAGTTGAACTTTGTGGCTACCATATAATGTCGAATAGATGTACAATCATTAACTATTGCTAGCCTAGCGAAGTCATAGATCTATGGGCCAGACAAGCCTGCTTGGTTGATCCAAGTACACTTAGCTAATCGTATATACTTGTAAACGTTTGAGACTTGTAAAACTTTGTCGAGGTTTGATTGTGCATTCTGTCTTACATCCCTAGTTTACTTTGTTCTCTAACTTACAACATGAATTGCCATCTTTTATATACTTATGTATTGAAAACTATGGAAATCTCACCAATATTATGTTGACCTTTTATTTTTAACATGTTTCAGGAAATATTCAAACTTGATCGCCACTTTTGAAGTTGTTCACACCTAGGAATGGACCTAGTTAACTAAATGAATGAGCTTGTTATATTTTTTATTATGTCTTCTTTATTTGAGACTTATGTTTGTAATGTACCTTTGAAACTTATGAATAATATATTTGGATTTAATAATAGCATTATATGGCTGTGAACGACCTTAACTCTCACTCCTTGACGTTTCCGCCGTCAAGGTTGGGGTGTGACATCTAGTATTACCTATTAAAAGTATTAGGGCAATTCCCAATCGATCCTTCAAAATTAAAGATCACAACCATAACGAAAACGTTGAAGGTTGATCTATCGTTGTGAACGTATTAGTCGCAACAGCAGCTAATATGGGGGTCATATTTTTATTATTAAGTAGTTTAGGGTGTTTAATGTAATTGCTTAGCCTATTTGGTTCACATACCAGATAGATGAAGATTATGTTTGAAGTAACGATTCTCTCTTTCTTCTCGTTTCTTTAGTTTCTCTTATTTATTGGTTTTACCCAATTATAAAACCTTTTTGCTTATTGGAACAATATCTAAATGATTCAATTGTAAACCAAATATGTTTGTCTTTTCTCTGCTACTTGTAGTTGTACCAGACTACTCTCGTAGTCTCGGATTATGAACTAGATTTTTTGCCCACCTTTTAACATGTACCATCCAGTCAATTATTATGCTCACTTTATTAACTTAATATGAGGTACAAAAGGTTCATAATGGAAGTCAATTGCAAGGATTGATGGATTGAGGGTTGTTTCTAAAGGTACTAGTTTCGACAACAATTGGTTGGACCCAAATGCATCTATAGAGGATGGTTTCGAGGTTGGAGGTAGAAACTAGAAGTAGTCTTTTTGGTACAGAATGACGCTTGTTGGATCAAGAAGAAGGCTAATGCAACCAAAACTAAGTCACTTAGATAGTTTTGGTACTGAATGCAAAGGCTTCTGAAGCTTAGCATGGAACTTCCAAAGGTTGTAGAGTTCTTCCGAAGACAAAGTTAAAGATCAACTTCCGAAGACAGAACTCTACTTCTGAAGTCAAGTGTATACTTCCGAAGTTCCAGCCTTAGAAGAATGAACTGAAGACCACTTCTGAAGTATGATGAAAAGAAGAAGTCTCCAAGCCTTGGAAGAAGCAGCCTCTTCCGAAGTATAAGTGGCTTCAGAAGTACTTACTCTTCCGAAGTCATTAAACCTTCGAAAGACACTACTATGATCGGTGGACACAAGTATGGTCTCTGACACTCCGTTGCAGACCTCTGATATTGTATGGCTTCTTCCTAAAGAGCCATGCAGTTGACCATACTTTATTCTATTGTTCACCTTTTCATGATAGTACATGTTACCAACTTTAGTTGGTGACAAAAGGTAAGTCAGGGACATGTCCTGACTACCAAATCTCAGATAAGACTTTATTCGAGATACCTTAAACTTTAGTCTTGTAGTATAGACTTTAGCTATAGGATCCCAGCTGGTATCAAAGTATATCCGGCTGTAGGTAGTATTATATATAGGTTCTCTTTGTAACTCATTGTAACAACAACAACTGCTTGTAAGAGTCTTGTATCTTTGAGTTGAGAAGCAATATATAAAAGTACCTTGAAAATTACTTCCTGTGTTCTTTATTACTTTCTATATTATGATCAACTCTTACTGACTCTATCTTAACCCGAGTGTTGTTCTAGGTGAGTATGAGAGAAAAACACAAGTGTTTAGTGACAAACATCGATCGTGCAACGCTAAATCAAGATTGGTAGTCTAATGGTTAACTTTAGTAGGTATAAAGTA
Organism: Flaveria trinervia; assembly: GCA_025506515.1. NCBI lineage: Eukaryota > Viridiplantae > Streptophyta > Magnoliopsida > Asterales > Asteraceae > Flaveria > Flaveria trinervia. The sequence continues at coordinate 58,354,514 of CM046458.1, read as the reverse complement.
TACTTAGTGGCATGAGATGGAGAATGTTTGACAGGCTCAAAATCAAGGCTGCTTGTTAGTATGGAATTTAAATAATTGTAGTCCAAATTATATGCAACTGCTCAATCTCAAGGACCAAGCTAAGATGTTTGCAGAAGATGGTTTAGAATAATCCAGATGATCGAAAACTATTGATTCAGAGGTTGGTTATATCGCGGCGCTCAGGTATATTATTACAAAGTGTTGATACACAATAGTGTAAATAACATATATGTGAAGGTGTAGTATAGTATAATCTTGTCCACACTACCTATAATTAGCAACAATATTTTCCTAGATTAAAAAATCATACCAAATGTTTGACTTAACTCCTACTTTGGTAGGTTCTCAATAAGGGCCAAATCGCATCACAATCCAATGTATGCAGCCGTACCCTACACTTTTGTAGGAGGTTGCATATTCTTTAGCCTTTTTTAAGTTATAGTCAACTTTAATAGCAGGACACCTTGTTCTCATGTATGTGCATTAAACTTAATTCTTGTCTATTCTATCTTAGGTTCGAGTCCAACTTTTATTGGTTTTTTTGTCTTTAACCCCCTTAAAGGTCACCTGATTTCACATGATCTTATTAGTTAGAAAAGTATTGATAGGGTCTCACAAGTTTACCAATAGGTTCACATGTATAAAAATATCAAGATTTATAAAGTTACAATAGTGTTATATTACAACTACTTATAAATACCATAAAGTATCAAGATTCTAGATGTCACCAAGGATCGAGAAAGTTCATCTACAAATGTTATATAGTAATATATCTCGAGGTGAAGGATTTGACCCATTTACTTATGAGTAAGTCAATTCATGTTTAGTTTTATCGTATAAAGATTAAGCTTAAGTAAAAGAAATAAAAAAAATTAAGACATGTGGGTTGGATAAATCAAAAGGATCAAAAGTTGTGTTTTGGGTTGAAGTAAACCAAGCTACTTCTATTTACAAGTAAAATTGTGTGTTCTAACCTAAATTCGTTTTGAGCCATTACCCAACCGACCAATTCTACCACATCGAGTATGATCACAGATGTTGATTATTCATTACTTAGAACAATGTTTAAACCTACCATTAATTAGCTTAATATTAGTTGCAGGTGGTATGTTTGTACCCTTAATCCATTGAAAAGCTTAACCTTTCGTCATCAATCGGAGAACCACCAGCGAATTCATCGGATAATTGGTCTCCTAATGGAAAGGTGAAGAGTGATGATGTCGGTGAAGATTGACCAAAATGCAAGGAGAATGATGGCGGTAAGGGCCGAAGACTTGTACCGGCCTATTCTGAATACGCTAGAATCTAGGGTTTCCATCTTGTTAGAGATCAATGCCGATGATGAATATGTTTTTGTTGGTGTTGACCGTGGTAGGGATTTATGTAACACCCGGTTATTTTTAAAAGACAAGGTATAAAGAATAAAAGCAAGAAAGGCAATAAAGTCCAAGTGGAGGGACTAAAAGTGTCCAAAAAGGACAAAACTTTCAAAAGTTGGTGTAAAGGTGGGCATGGCCACCCACCCTCACCTCACTCCACCATATTTTCTCGGTTTTAGAGAGAGAAAGCTCTTGGTTGAAGAAGAAGAGAAAGAAGAGAGGTGAATTCAAGGTAAGAATTCAAGGTTTTTATGACGAGTTTTATCCCGGTTATGTGTTTATGTGCTTATGGGTTGTGTTTGTGCTCGGGTGTGTGTGTTTTTGGTGTTGTTTTTAGGTGTTTGAACTCCTTGCAAGTGGGTTAAAAGGAAGAACACTCAAGTTGCACCAGGTGAGTTCTAGACCCGGTTTTTTACATGTTTTAAACTATTTTTGGGGCTGAAAGCGTATTAAAATGATTTTACAAAGTTTAAGTGTGAATACCTGTATGTATTGTGTATGTTGGATGTTGGTTCTTGAATGTTTATAGGCTACTCATGTTTAGAATAGTCACATTATGCTTAGAATAGATGAGTTTGAGGATTAGGGTTGAAAGCATCCTAGAATCATGTTTTACAAAATGCTCATGTGTCTGGGTGAGGCTCATATGCCTGAAAGTGCCTTAGAAAGAATTAAGTGTAAGCCATGCGCCTAAACAGTAGCTCATGCGCCCAAAATTTGCCTTAGAAAAGTCTAAGTATAGCCCATGCGCTTGAACAGTGGTCCATGCGCCTAGAAATGTTAGACGGATGACTAAGTGTAGGGCCATGCGCCCCAATAGTGCTCATGCGCCTGAATAGTACCCGTGCGCCTAGAAATTGGGCTGGAATTGACTAAGTGTCCAGACGTCCAGGGTTCCCATGCGTCTAAGCACCCATGCGCCTGCATAGTGCCCATGCGCCTGAAAGTTGCCCATGCGCCTAAGTGTTCCCCATGCGCCTGCATAGTGTCCATGGGCCTGCATAGTGCCCATGTGCCTAAGAACTTAGAATATTTTTCTGATTTTTAGGGAAAATGTGTAAAGTAGGCTTTGACTTGGGAGATTCTCTGCGGATTATATAAGTTGACTTTTGGGGTCATAGATGGTATGAGGGGCATGTTATGCATTATGATTGATGCTTATGTATGATGATGATGTTGCATGGTTATGCATGATGTATGTTATGTATGTATGATGCCTTATATGATGATGTATGAATGATATGTTATGTTATGTTCCTATGATGATGTATATTTATCTTTCCATGGCTTTACGTGTTATGTTAATGAATGAACCGAAAGTATTATGTAACATAAAGTGAAAGATAATGAAAGAGGAACATGATGAATGAATGCATGCATTAACGAATGAATGAACGTAAAAAAAAGTCTTGCAAGCAAATGTATGGAGGTCCACACCCAATGAAGGGTGTTAGCTCAACTGTGTGCGGGTTAGCTACCCCAGAAGGATGCACACTGGGGTCCAATCCTTGTGATTGACCATATGTATGGGATTCTTGCTGCTTGCCCTAGGTACTGGAGTCAGCTTCATGCACAATGTTCGAGGTCTATGAAAGACCTCAGGCCCAGTAACCAGCTTCGTGCACAATATTCGGGTTATAGCATATGGCATTGATCCGAAATGAAAGAGAAAAAATAAATGGTGAATGTACTTGCCCTAGGTACTGGAGTCAGCTTCGTGCACAATGTTCGAGGTCTATGAAAGACCTCAGGCCCAGTTACCCGCATCGTGCACAATGTTCGGGATAATGTACATGTCACTAGATGTAATGAATGAACGAAGGTTAACAAACGTAATGGAAGATAATAATGATAGTATCTGTATGTACGTATGATGTATGATCACGAACGAATGAAACGTATAGTATGGCTCTGAAAGGAGATAAATAACGATTTTATGTATGTTTTATTATAAAACTAGAACTCACTCAGCAACGCTGACTTTTATACATTTTCAGTTGGCAGGTAAACGTTGTTGAGGATGGCACGAGGCGGCTACTCAGCTCTTTTGGATGGCATTATTTTGTTAATGTTTTTGCATTATAATGCGAACGAATGATGTTTTGAAATGAACGCTTGTATTAACCTGCAAAAGCATTTGTAATGATATAAAAAGTTATTTCTTTAGACTTCCGCTGCAATGTTTTATGAATGATTAAATGTAAAGTATATGTTTTATGTGCGATGATTTACCAGCTGTGAGCGTCCTGGGAACAGGGCCTTACAGATTATCATCCCTCATCAATGCTTGAATTTGAGCAAAAATGGTGAAATTAGAATCAGATTTTGTTGATTTGAACTGTGTTCGTCATGAATCTGTGATTGAAAGTGTTAGTAGCTTTGTGATAAAGTGGATGATTCATCTCTATCATAGGGGTTTTGTTTGGAGAATAAAGTGATTTCAGATTTGAAGCTTTGGATTTAACATCATTGTCATGTTAGTTTGCTAATTGCCTCGTATATAATGATCGGAATGGAACAAATGGATCCCCATTGAAATCAACTAGGTGGTTTTTCTTGTTCGCGCTTCGCTACGAACTTTTACAATCAAGGTTCATTAACAACCTTTAGACTTGCTTGTCCAATTTAGACTCGAATATCATGATTCCAACCACCGTCTTAATAGGGAAACAACCCCCAAAATGGAACCACCAACATCGCCATTGTAGTTCGCCATAGGAGACAGTTCCAACCATCGGCATATCGTCGAAGGCCGTCTCAGGACACCGTAGTGCCGATGTCAATCGGCCCACAGGTAGGAAGGTAAGCACCACCTAAACACCAGTGTCGGCACCTATAAAACTCTCTGAAAGGTCTTCGCGTTTTGTAAAGGCAACAAAGAGGGCAAATCGCAAATATGCAATACGTTTGTGGCTAATGTCAAAACCACAAAAAATCAACTATTCCTTCACTTTGTTTTTAAATATATAGTTACATTCTTTTAAAATATATAGTTACATTCTTTTAAAATATATAGTTGCAAATATGCAATACCTTTGGGTAAGATCATTTCTCTAGTTGCATTGTCTATACGGGGGGTAAATTTGCCTTCTATCATGTCTTTATTACGTGAAGCACTTCTGGATACCCACGATCACTTGTTCATGTTTTGTCCCTTAGATGGGATTTTATTGGTCAATGGATTAAGTCCCCTCCTATTTACGCATTTGACTTCAAAGATTTATTGAATTTTCACAAAATGGTATGGGGTGACTAAGGAAGAAAAAACCTAATTCAAGTCATTATCCAAATTACATGTTGGGCAATTTAAAGGGCTAAAAGTGAGAGGATTCACTTATAAAAATATTATCACTTTAGAGAATATAATCAGAGAATATACTCAGTTTTATTAATTCTCTATCATTCTTATGGATAAATAATCGTTTTTTCAAAGTTGCTTTCGACTAGGCTTATTGGATTTTTTTAACATCTAAATAAAATCTTTATTTGTTCATAATTTTCATTGGTGTTTGTACTATTCTCTAGCTTCTTGCTAGATTTTATATATGATCCATTTTGTCATTCTAAAAAAAAGAAAAATCAAAAAAAGAAGATAATGATTGGATTTATCATAATCCAAATGAACTATGAATATGGTTATTTAGGCCAAATTGAGATAGTTTTAACACTCAAGATTGAGCAGGCAACTAAAATAATTGTTAAAACCTAAACACCCTACAATTAAAATACATAACCACTTGATACAATACATAATTCTAATTGCCATTACAAAAGTAATGGTATAGATATATATATATATTTGTATACTTCTATATGTATATAATAAAATATTAACAAAACATGAAATATACAATGGGTTAACCGTAAAACTCTATGCCTCATTAGAATAATGTGATAAGTTATAACCAATAATAAGATAGATTATTGTCATGAACCGCCTAAGAACAAGGCGCGCTACTCAGATTCCGAAAGTTCCCGAAAACATATGGAGGCATGTAGGGTCGTTTGGAATACTCCGGAATAACCCAAGCAAATCTGGAAAAACTAGATATTAACCATAAATATCTAGATATTAACCAAAGTAATATCTAGATATTAGATTAGTAAATTTCATATATATTTAAATCAGTAAATATCTTAGACATTTACATTAGAATAATCTAGATTTAAGCCACAAGTATAAATAGTGTTGGTCACCCTCATTTGTAATCACCCATAAACCACATACAAGTCTTGTGTAAAGCACTTTTGTAAACACTCTTGTAAGCAATACAAAAGTTATTTGTATTACTCGTTTGCAAATGCTTATGCATCATAGTTTGAATTGTTACAAATTTAGGTCACAAAAGTTTGCACTTAGATCAAGTCTAAGTGTCGCAAGTGAGTCAAATAAATCACTCCGTGACAAGTGGTATCAGAGCAACATCGATCGCTAGGGATGGCGAATGATCCAAGGAAAGTTGTTGGCGATAAAGAAAACTGAGGACAAGATGAGACTCCCCATGGAAGCAAGAAAAATCGTGGGACATCCAAGGATCGTACCTTGAAAAAAAGAGTTAGTGACATGGAAACAGGCCTTGTTGAGATATGATATCCGGAAGACTTCTGCTTCTAACAGCTAGATGTCTTGGAAGCGGACTTCACGAAGCTTAGATATGGACTCAAGCCTGTCGTGGAGCTGTTACGAGAAGAGGTAAAGATGATGATCAAGGATGCAATCAAAGATGTTACTACCAAGCTACAAAAAACATGGATGAGATCTCAAGTGACATGCATCAAAATCTACTCAGCTTGGAAGCCAAAGTAGTTGATTGCAACAAAGCCATAATCACGACTGGGGGAAATGTCGTGAACTTTACACTAGAGTTCAAATTCCAAAACCATCAACGGTTTTAGTCAAACGAGAAGCTCGGGTGGTTGATGACTTTGTTTGGGAAATGGAGTAGTACCGAGGAGGGATACAAATCTTGGATGACGCCACCAAAATAAAGATGGACACAATGTATCTAAAGGAAATGGTAGCGTTATGGTGGAGACGCCGAAGCATGGACATTGACCGAGGTACTTGCACCATTAAAACTTAGGTTGAGTTAAGAACTCACAAGACAGTTTTACCTGGTAAATGCGGAACACGAAGCGAGAAGTCAACTTCGAAAGCTCAAACAAACCGGGACCATCAAGGACTATGTTAAAGAGTTTATAACACTTGTCCTTGAGATCCCGGATTTATCAGATAAAGACTCCCTTTTTTTACTATCTCAATGGTCTACAACCATGGGCCAAGATAGAGTTGGAGCGACAAAATGTTCAAGATCTTGCTTTAACATTGCTATAGCTAAAAGCTTGATTGATCATAAAGAAAAACGATCATATAGGCCCGTGAATGAGAAAAGTAATGATGAAAATGGTGACAGAGTTAAGCCCAATCATGATCTAAAGGTGGAAACAAGGAGACCGCCACGATACGAAAACGAAAAGCATCCTCCCAAATTCTGTTTGATATGTGATGGACCACATAATGCTCGGGATTGCTCGAAAAAACAAAGCCTTCAGGCCATGGTGGCCGGAACTGATGATGCATCCCACGAAACATATGAAGGCGTGCAGGGCCATTCGGAAGACTCCGGAATAGCCCAAGCAGATCTGGAAAAGCTAGATATTAACCATGTAAAATGTCTATATATTAACCGAAGTAATATCTAGATATTAGATTAGCAAATATCATAGATATTTAGATTAGTAAATATCATAAATATTTAGATTAGTAAATATCTTAGATATCTAGATTAGAATAATCTAGATTAAAAATATCTAGATTTAAGCCACAAGTATAAATAGGGTTGGTCACCCTCATTTGTAAAAGAACTTGTATAGAGTACTTGTGTAGAGTACTTGTAAAAGAACTTCTGTAAACACTCTTGTAAGTAATACAAAATCTATTTGTATTACTCGTTTGCAAACGCTTCCGCATCATAACTTGAATTGTTACATATTTGGGTTATAAAAGGCTGAATTTAGATCAAGTCTAAGTGTTGCACTTGAGTCAAATAAATCACTCCATGACATTAAGACTATATGAGTCGGAGAATATATATCAAAAGTTACGTCCATGCAATTTGGATAGGAGGAAGATAAACATTTAAACCGGAAAAAAAATCATATAAAAAGGATGAGGCAAGCCTTTTGTAAATATTGCAAGCTTGATTGAACATGTAAAACGCAGATTTTTCCCTAAAAAAATTGAATTTTAGTATCAATATGATTGTTATGTTGATGTTATATCTGGTAATTTAAAAGATCAGCGATACTAACGTTGACATAATATATAATAGAGGCATGTAGAGTAAATGGTAATAAAGTTCAAGTAGTACATTTCTAAAGCCAACTTGCTTGACAACAACATTAGTCAAACCACGATATGTAGCTTTAGCATTTGATCAAGAGATAATAGTCTGGCACTAAAATGTTAAGACAATGGGGTGTCTCTTGAAAACAGACAATAAACATAAGTGGATTGATGATGATCAGACAACATTTAGATACGTCATGCAATAGGAAGTGGAAGTTGCATATAACTATAACCCATGATCTAAGGTGGCATAATGTAATGGTGAATACATTTGAGGGCACTAAAGTTAGGGTTCTCGAATAACATAAGTATACAGGTAAACTTATTAAACTATGTAAGAGATGTTCGACCTAGTGAAAGTTTAGCATTCTAGAGCACTAGTAAAATTGCGACACAAAAAAAGGGTCCTTCACCCGAAGTCCTAGAAGAACAAATTTAGATTTGGTGTTGACTTGCACTCAGATTGATCAAAACGTACTATTTAAAGTTTAAAAAAATACTTTCATTGTGGGTAGCGACAATCCCAAAAGAAGGCAAAGAATCACAACTTCATAGAGCAAATTAAAAGAAGAGTCAATAACATAATATCATTCACATAGGTACCGAGTGAAAACATTGTATATTTGCTTATATTCCTCTCTAACACTATAAAATGAGATATTTCCTTAAATATTTGAGTAGCATCATATCTTATGCATCGAATACTTATATTTTAAGAAAATGTGTAATTGTACAAGTTTAGATGAGATATATGTAGAAGTGTGAATTAGTTCAGATAAAGATTTATTCGGATCATTTTGTGAGGACTTTTGCCTATTAGCTGCCCGTTTTCAGGAAGGCGGCACCCGCCTATCTATCTTCGGCAACCCAAGTTGTGGGATTTACCACCCACCTCAAACCTATTACGAGCTCCTGATGATTAAAACCTAATGGGTCCTTACCGTTGGTGAATGGTGTCACCAGAGATGGTTGTTATGGGTTTTGGGGGTTGTCGTCGTGTGAGGGCTTTCGCCTATTAGCCAACCATTTCCAGCACGACGGCCGTCAAACCTCGCCGGCTTCACATGCATTAGATCTTTTAAAATGCCAAATGGATATGTGATAAGGAAATAAATTTAATTATACATACTTAGGAATTGCTCGAGTTTAACATTTAAAATGAGCATACTTGGGTTGGCAGTTAACACCCATGCATGATGCATATATGTTTATTTTTTAGGGACACAATGGAGTTTAAAGTAATGGTGCTTCAGAGGTTCGTTCGGTGATCAACATGGTTGGTGTGCTTATGCTTATTTGTGGTTGTAGGTTGTTAATTATTAGGGTTTGCCTGCAATGGACGACTTTGTGTTTTCATATTTGCTCGATTGCATTTGAGAGCTGATAGTTTGATTTATTTGACAGATTACCAGATCTGGTTGAGATGATGATGCAAAAGAAAGCTAGGCCCTTGATGTTTGGGCATGGTGTTTATGTAGGTCGTAGCCGCAACAAGGTCATATTTTTGAGTCTCCAAACACTCTGACGTTGGTGGTTTGGCTTATGCACAAGTACCTTATGCAGGTACCTTTATTCCAATTATGTTGAATCGTTCGATGCAGTTGTGTTTTTCTTACCCTCCCATTAAAGCTTGGTGGGTTGTATATTACGCGTAAATGTTATGATAAAAAAAATAATATTGCATTTGTTGTTTGGCGTGCCATAGCTTCTACATTGCAGCCACAACTGGTAAACTGTTTTTAGTGTTGGCTACCGATCAAACCGATTTTTGTGTATGTTATTAGTGGTAGTCAAATGCGCATTGTTTATTGCTAAAAATTTGCACAGACTTTGTAAAAACCTAGTTCGACTAAATTTAGATGAATTCGGTTAATATATCCGAATTAACAAGACTTTGCATATCTGATATATGATCCGCAAACCAAAAAGAAATATAGATATGGATAGAAACCTATCAATCCGAACAAGATTTCGGATCGGTTTTAATACCTTTAAAATTTAAGTTGTTTTGTTTTGTTTTTTTTATTTTTTAACAACATGCAATTCTCACGTTAGCAAAACCCACACCTAACCCTCTGAATAGGCGCGCTAGTGTGAAGAACAGAATACTGAAGATCACCCCAAGCAAATTGAAACTGATTGATTTTGACCTCCGGTGAAAACAATCACAGAGTATAAACCTTCAATTCCCCTTGTAAATTTCCACTTCATTCATTCATCTTTCATGCTTTGGTCAATTTGAGTTTCATTTAGTAAGTTATTTAACCCCTTTTGAAGCAAATTCATGCGCAATCAGTCTACTTTCTTCCACATTGTTGCGATTATCTGAAAACGATACGGAAATTTCTATGATTGTTCGTCTGTATTTATAAAATTGCTTGCTGTGAACTTTGATGATGAGATTAGATCGTATGTTCTGAATTATCTTTGATTTATTGCTTTCGTATTGTGGTAGGGTTGAATTTCTCATCAGTTTGTGATGTTAAACCCTAATTTTGGTTTGCTTAATGTTTTGATGTATAATTAACAGCCTGCAAGTTAGATTAGCCCTCAGGTAGCTTCTTATAGTCCTCCAAGACGATGGAGTTAGAATAGGAAGCTCATACTGATGATGGATCTTATGAATAAGTCAACTTGGTTGATTATGCTAGTGAAAAGGAACATTTGAATATGGAAGCCCGTTGTTACTAACAGCATGGTGCCATGGTCACCTAATTCTGATGACCATGATTTGTGAGTGCTTGAATCTTGTCGTGTTTGCTTTCTCTTCTCGCATCAGCATATAGTTTGCATACATTTAAAGTCACTAGCTCAGAGAAACCTTGGTTTTCTTCCAAAATTCAAAGTCAACAGCTATCTATTTTCTCACTCGATAATTCTGTTTGTTGAGTTACTTCCAGAGTGTGTTTGATTAAAAGATCTTGCAAGAGTTTGCTTCTTTGCCAAGCTTTTGACGATGAAAATCAATTATACGGTTTTTATCCGTGCAAATACTTTGTGGGTCCAAAATCCTTCTAGTTGTTACCATGGAGTTAACTTGGAAATTTTGCTTGGTTTTGAACCTTCCTCACTCAACTATGATGTGGGAATGAGACCCATGGTGTACTTTGATATATTATTCAAAGCCAAAATCTTGGAGAATATCATAGATGTTAAGTGTGGATTTGGACGGATAAGATGTAAAAAGTGCTGGTATTTTTGTGGATGGTACTGGTTACTAGGAAACTACAGGTGGGTGAGTTATTGGTCTTTGATTTGAAGAACAAGATCTACACTGTTCGAAAGCTTCTTCTTGATGAAGGTGGTGCATTGTCTAACAGCCATGGAGAGTTCTGCTATGTTAGAGCAGAATATGATTATTTCACGAAATCATGCATATTGAATGTCTATGGTGGTGACGACATATCCTTGAAAAAACACCATTGCTTTTGATATATCTGGTGTTGGCATTGAAGATGATGAGCTTATTAATTGCATACGTTTGGTTAATTCATGTGATGATGATGCAATTGTAATCATGAAGGTATTTCAATGGCATAAGTCTTTCTATTTATTATATGATAAATATCATAGTTTTATTTCTGAAAATTTTGATTGTTTTATTTCTGGAATATAAATGGGGTCAAAGTTTGTTAAATTTTTATGCGAGTAACCAATCTTTGTTGGGTCTGCTGCATAAGTATTTTTCTCTGAAGTATCTTTGAGATACTAACATCTAATGGTGTTTGATTCTTATTACGAGAATGAAAATGACAAATGTTAGGTGATTTTGCAGCTAAAAAGCTACCATTCTTGGTGAGAGAAACCTCCATTTTTGTAGGAAGGTAATAGGGGGAAAGACACGGTTGGATTCAAATTGAACGAATCGAAATGCTTTCTCTCTCCCCCACCCCTTTTTTTCTGAGTTCATTCTATAATCTTCATCCAGGTAATAATATATGTTTAAATGATTTTAATCCTGAAATTCTGGCAAATCACCGACTAATACAAAGATCATATTTGAAAAAAAGTTCAATAATCTTTGCAAGAAGAGTTTTATGTTAAAACAACAAAGATTGTAATAGCTTCTCCAATGTGTAATGAGGAAATTTAGCATGAAATTAACGAATAGAGTGGTTTTGAGGCTGCTTATACAATCCGAAGTTTATTATTTTTAAAAGCCAGTTTGGAGTATGAATTTTGGTCATGATGATTAACAGATCCATCCTTTGTTCTCAATCTCCATGCTAAAGGAAATAACATGTTTTCAATGGCAGTTTCTTTGAATTCTGATTATGTTATTGCAAAAGGGAATATGATTCACAAATTGTTAATATGATCTTTTACTTTAATATGTAGTTTTAAATTTGTGTTGAGGAGGAAAATCAAGAGGTTTCTACAGGAAGTACCAGATGAATATTTGATTTTCCGGTAGAGTTTCTCGGAGGGCCGGAAAAGTTCATCTTGACATATGGCTCCGGCCCCAAAGTCTGCTCCGGCCCCTGAAACCCCATCTCCAAGTTCAGACTCTTCATCACCACCTTCTGACTCTTCACCGCCACCACCACCACCTTCCAGTCCTTCACCGCCACCACCTAAAGCTTCTAGACCACCGCTTGCCCCTCCGCCTCCTAAGTCAAAGCCACCGCCCTCCCCTGATAATAACGGTGAAGGATATTCCCCGCCTGCCCCTCCACCTCCTAATATACAGCCACCACCCTCCCCTGATGAAAACAGTAAAGGAGTTTCCCCACCTGCCCCTCCACCTCCTAATGTACTGCCACCTCCCTCCACGCCAGCCACCTCTACTCCGCCACCACCTGCTGGAACCCCCTCACGAGAAGCCCCTCCGTTGCCTATACCCAACCTTCCCAACATAATACCAAACCATGGTAACACTTCTGACAAAGGTGCACCAGGTCCTGCTAGGAAGTTACCCAGTCCATCGAGCCGAAAATCAGCCTCAAAATCATCAGATTCTAGTGCTAACAGTGCCCCAATCATCATTGGAGGAATAGCTGCTGCCATTTTAGTGTTTCTTGCTGTTGTCTTCATTTGTGTTATATGCAAAAGGAAAAAGAAAAACATTACTATACTCATGAACAAATCCCAGGAGTAGGTGGAGCTGCACCCTACTACCATGGTAAACCAGATCACGTCGTCAAAGTCGGTTCTGGTGGCGGTGGTGGTTGGGGACATCCACCACAACCACCACCAATGAGCACTAGTAATGAATTTCCAGGGCCTAGAATGTCGGTAGCATCCACAAACGTGCCATTAGCATTCAACCAGAGTCAATTCTCATATGAAGAATTAGCAACAGCCACCGGAGGGTTCACCCAGTACAATCTTTTGGGTCAAGGGGGGTTTGGGTATGTGCACAAAGGGGTGTTGCCTAACGGGCAGGAGGTTGCTATAAAGAGCTTAAAATCAGGCAGCGGGCAAGGTGAGCGGGAGTTTCAGGCAGAGGTTGAGATCATTAGTAGGGTCCACCATCGGTATTTGGTTTCACTTGTGGGATATTGCATCAGTGGCGGGCAGAGAATGCTTGTTTATGAGTATGTTCCTAATAACACCTTGGAGTTCCATCTTCATGGTGAGTTGTGTTGACTTGATGCTAATACATGTTGGTTAAATCAAAATGCTGCACATTACACAATGCAGTGTATTTTGTAGGATTTATTTATGCACCGTCTGAATGCATCTTGAAATCGAACTTTTACTTGTAGGAAAGGGTCAAGTGGTTATGGATTGGCAAACTAGAATGCGTATCGCGCTTGGATCTGCGAAAGGACTTGCTTATCTCCATGAAGATTGTATGTCACAAGCATTCATACTCTCTCTCTCTCTCTCTCTCTCTCTCTCTCTCTCTCTCTCTCTCTCTCTCTCCCTCTCTTTAAATATTAGAGATAGCAAGATCAATGGGTTGGGTTATGGGTCACACCGACTGCATCGGTGGGCTGACCTACAATTTTTATGTTCATTTTCCCAGTTTTTCATATAATTTTTATTGAGTTATTGTATGGTTACAAAAACATTATCTTTCTTGATAATAATCCAAATATTTGGGAAAACATTTTGGGAGACTCTTTCAACCAGCTTGAACCGTTTGAGATGAAACACAATCTAAATTAGCCTTTTTAGTAAATAGGTTGAAACTAACACTTCCAAAAATACATGAAAATTTTGTTGAAAACTTCAGGCCACCCTCGGATCATTCATCGGGACATCAAATCGGCTAACATTCTTCTTGACCATGATTATGAAGCAAAGGTAACTACTAAAGACACCTAACATTTGAGGCTAGTATGAGAGTTCATGACATGCCATGAATGTAAACATAGGTAGCTGATTTTGGGTTGGCAAAACTAACATCTGGGAATGACACTCATGTCTCAACTCGTGTGATGGGAACTTTCGGGTAAGTTAGTTATGCTTAAAATGATTAGCTTTACATGAAGTAAGTTAGTTTTTTGCAAATAATTTTCTTCAGTTTATGGAACAAATAATAGGTACTTGGCTCCAGAGTATGCTTCAAGTGGGAAGCTATCAGAGAAGTCTGATATTTTCTCATTTGGAGTCATGTTGTTGGAGATTTTGACAGGAAGGAAGCCGATTGATCCTGAGAAGGAATACACGGATGATAGTTTGGTAGATTGGGTTTGTATAGCAGCCAACCTATTTTAACCTAACTCTAATGATCTCATATAAGAGGTGGCAAAATGAAGGATAAGACTGGTTAGGTAACAGGTCAAAACGGGCTCAGATTTAAATGGTTAATATTTTGTATTCTCGGTTATGTCAATACACTTTATATCTAATTCTCTAATAAATAATTAGAGTAAAATATGCTGATCTAGTTTCTTGAATAAAATGATTTACAGGGTTTTAAGCTTAAAGTTACATATTGGGCTAGTTTCAACTTGTTTCCTTTTCTGTTATTTTAAACTATTCACGTGGTTAGAGAAAACATAAACCAAATTGGTCGAGTATGCCACCTCTAGAGTCTAGACTTGATATATTTAATGATTGGTGTTGGTTATTTCTATGTTACTCAAAAACAGGCGAGGCCACTCATTGCCAAGGCAAAGGAAGATGGAGACTACAATGAGCTTGTGGACCCACGCTTGAAAGATAAATATGATCACAATGAGATGGCACAAATGGCTGCTTGTGCTGCAGCTAGTGTCCGCCATTCTGCTAAGAGACGTCCTAAGATGAGCCAGGTTAGTTGATTGTTGCTTGTATACTTGCACGTGGGTGCAGGCATGGAGCGGTTATGGGTGGACCCTCATGGATCAGATGGTCTAGCCATATGTATAACCTATTCCTAAGATGAAATGTGTGGACATATCACCTAAGATATGGATGTGAGTGGACCTATATGAGCAGGCGGGTCCACCCAACCGAGATGTTTTAAGAAAATATCTTACATGAAGTGCGTAAGTCTTCTACAATTGCGTACTAATTATTATGTATTTTCACGTGAAAGAACAGATTGTTCGAGCCTTAGAAGGAAATGCGTCATTAGATAGCTTGGATGAGAAGGAAACGAAAGGAGACACAAATGAATCAAGAGTTTATGACACAAGGGCCTACAATGATGACATGATTAAGTTTAGGAAGATGGTGATGTCGAGCGATGAATCTTCAGGTAGTGAGATTGGTAGTTCCAGACAGTATAGATAAACACTGTAAATTTATATATCACATGTTGTTGAGAGCTAAGAAGACTTTTAGTGCTGCTCTGATACATGAGGTTGATTTTCCAAAGCTAGAGAGTAATGTTACATTTGTAGTTAGCACAAAATCAATATTGGTCCAAAGATTTTTAGTTGAGCAAAATGAGATACTGTTAGGGGTGTTTGTGTCTTTTGCCACATGGAAAGTGATGAATCTAAGTCTTAAATGTCAAAAGAAATTCTACTAGTAACTAGCCAATACAAACTTTTGTAACAGTGCTTGTTAAGTAAAAAAAAGATTTTTGAAGCGAAAGAAGGAAATGTTCATTTATTATTAGATATTTCAGTGTAATTGAATTAATTTGTTAATTAATATAGATCATAATAATCATTAAACAAGTTACAAGGTGCGAAGGGCATGCCTGTTTTGAATTTATTATGATTTTCGTTGTTAGACATTCCTTGGTTCTTCTGTAAGCAATGTGGGTTTCAAGAGGCAACGCTCCCTTGATAGGGTCAAGGCCAACGACCCTATGAGCGAATTTGATAAGCAATTTGTGTTTTAAGAGGCAACGCTCCCTTGATAGGGTCGGAGGCAACGCTCCTATAAGCGAATTTGAAAGGACGTAAGCCCTTTGGTGGTGTCGAACTTGAATAAGAATATTTTAATTAATGATACTTCATTAAAAATCCATTAGAATTTAATTTTCATTATGAAATTTACCTGAAAAATTGGCTTCAATTTAATTCAAATAGCTTTTTATATTAGTAGTGGCCAAATGCAATATCTATCCCCCTAATCCCTTAAATGTGAAATCAATCATTTAGGTAGTTTTCTTTGGTTCTAGTAACTCATACGGATTACACATACTTGTTCTTGATCAATTTTGAGTTTTATTCGGTTGAAAAGCTCAGATTAAACCATCGAAATGTTGTAATATGAAAGTGCATCATGATTTTCATATTACGAATCCCATACATTTCCAATTGGATCATGATACCGACTCCTCTGGGAAAGAACTCTAAGCACCGTGATCAAAATCTTTTACTAAAAATATCATAAGTCTCGTTGTAGAAAGGAAATCCTAACTCCCTCCAACATAGGCATTAGAGTAACTTTAATTGAAAATAAGTTCTATACGAGAGAAAATAATGAGTGTATGCGACACAATTTACCTTGCATCACCCCTATCATCTTCAAAGAGGGATAATAGGGCCCACTAAACCGTCTATTGACAATAATAGCAAAAGATACTATTGATGGTCACATGTCATGCATTCTATATAGCATGTCACGTAAGCTAAGTACCATACGTAATACCTTACACACTCAATCCATTGGATCCAAAAAACATGGTTAGATTGTACCAGTTTATAGCATGTGTTAGATAATTCTAAAAGTTAGGTACAGTAAACAGAGTTAGTTTATTCAGTTTTCAAAAGAAATGAAGACAGTCTAAGACTCAAATCAAGCATGCACATAACAACTAAACTCGTAGTTTGTTTAATCGGTCTAGCCTATGAGCCCAAAGTTAAAATATACTTGAAAAGGCATTAACGGTATGTCAGTATATTTGAAAATCTAATGCTTTTTTTTAATTCAATTCCTACATGCCCTTAAATTTCTATTTTTTTCATGGAATAGAACTTAAGCTTTATTCTTAAAGAAATAAGAACAACAGACGATATGCAAAATTGTGAACTTCATATACAAACCACATACATAAACAATGGTAATGTGAATATAGTGTTAAATTCAATTTCTCCTTGGATTTTGATAAAAATAATTTTTTATCCAAAAGTTTTGAAAACATTAATTCCAGTCTAAATTTTTATCATTTATTTCAATATGTCCATCTGTTTAATATTATTACTGAATTCTAACAACGTATGAAACTTTGGACGATTTAAACTACAGGTGAAACTTTTGGACTGGAATTAAAAAACTTATGAAACTTTTGGAGTAAATTGACGTTTTTTATATTTTAAAAGAATTTATTTTCATCGAACCTCTGGAAGCAAAACCGTATTTAACTCATGAATATATTACCATGTATTGAATAGGTTGTTTTCAAACTCGAACCTTGGTGACCTCCGGGTCACATGCCATCAACTTTATCATTGCTTGAAGGTTTACCCTAATTTACTAAAACAAATTAATCCAATTTCATTTGCACATATCGCATTACTACTATATTACCCTCGATAATTTATATATTATATGTGATTCTAACTTGATCGTTACATGGTGGTTGCTTTATACACCCGTCATACGATCCAAACATGCATCAAGCAGTCTCTTGATAAACTGAACTTATTCGACTTAATAGCAATAGATCTTATTGTTTTTTTTATGAATACCAGGTTTTAAATACATGTAACACAAACTTGTAACTAGTTGAAAACCGATAAATGTAATAAGATCTTATGTTAATCTATAACTTGTTATTTTTTTAAGAACATATAACTAATAATAGACTATTTACCGCCTTGAGGGAAAAAATTAATTACAGAAGAATTTAACAAATTTATCAATGGACCGAGAGTGTACTTAGGGGTTGTTTGATAATTTCTGAATGATTAAGCGTTGAACCAATAAAAGGTCTTAACCATTAAGTGTTGAATCATTAAGAGGTCTGAACCATTAAGAGGTAGTATATCATTTAACTATTCAAAGACAAATGTCTAACAAATTCAGATAATATGTCTTAACCATTCAGCATTAGACTTTTTAACCATTCAGCATCAATATAATACCTAACCATTCAGAGGTAAATATCTTAACTATTCAGACATGTGCTCGCGAAACAAACAGTCTGAATCATTAAATGTTGAATCATTCAGACATCTGAACCATTAAAAGACTGCAAACAGTCTCTTAGTTTTATACCATCCACACTTCCCATCCAAGGTTCAGGTAGTCGATGTAATACAAATGAAGTTACCCAAATTGTTTACATAAAAATCTTAGTATCATAGATATATGGGAACTTTTAAAGTTCAAATCTTTAAATGACCTCACATTCAAGGAACTCAGGGAACCAAATGGTGCCTTCTAGTATTTCAATTAACCCTCGGTTTTAATTAAAAGTCGTTACTTTAAAACTCAGTATGCCTTTTAAAAGGATATCCTTCATTTGGTGCATCTAATGCAAAATATACCTAAGTTAAGTGTAACATAATCATAAAATAAAGTCAAACTATGTGAATAACAAGTCAACATAGTAATTTAACACATCGGATCATATGTGTATGACCGTCCCATCATGCAAATTGTCACTGTCTTGTTAATGTCCCCCCCCACCCCCACCCCCCACAATATCTGAGTGATGATATATAAAACCGGCCATAATAACATCATTCAAGAAAGAACTTATAAAAACATATTCGTTTAAGTGTATAGTCCGTAAACTAAACCACACCATATCTATGGTACTTTATTTATGTTATCAAATGTCATGTTTTTACCCATTATTTGAACAGGAGTCGCACCACGTGCTTCGCTGACGGTTATGCTCAATTTACAAAACATATGGGAAGTTCAAAATGCTTCATGTATATTCCAGTTTATACCAAATACGCGCAGGATTACATACGATCTTTCTAAAGGTTACCAACTATGTGTGCAAGTACATATTATTAACTACAGACAAAATGTAGCATACTTGGATTAAGAAGTCGGATAGCTACAATTTTGATGGCCAAAAGATAAGCAAATAATTTCAGTAGTGTTTAACCAAAAAGCCACGTGTAGATTTAAAAGTTAGATGACTGTTGTAGTTTTGATAGCTGAAAATAAGCAAACGGCCGTATAGTGTTTAATCTAAAAGGCAAGTGTTGCGTGTGGATTTAGAAGTTGGATGGCTCATGGCTGTAGGAGTTTTGATAGCGAAAAGTTAAGTAAACATCTCATATTTTTTGTGAGCAAAAACCAAAAGTATAGCGCACCTGCTTGTGCGTTTTATGTACGAAAATAAAAAATAAAGTCATACAAAACTACACAATTCTTAGAGCATATAAAATGTAATATCCGGTAAAGTACTCAAACCAGGTATTCATAAATATAAGTTTGATATTAGTAGGTATCAATTGCATTTGTGCTTTGTGTACATTAATTGATAGAATAAAATGATCGTACAACGCCATTGTTTTGACCGGTATAAATTGCATTGATGGTTATGTTCTTAAAGAGTCTTTTAATTTGAATGGTATCCCTTAATTAGAACATTAAAAAATTTAAACAAGTAATGTAAAACATACAGAATTGTTTGTTAACCTAAAAAAGAAATCAAAGTTTCATTGGTTCGAAGCCAAGTGGATACTTATTTGTAGTGATTCTTTCAAAAAGTATTAAAACAATTCTAGAAAAATAAATCAAGGTTGCAATTTTTTTTAATTTCATTCAAACCCGTATTTTGAAATCATGAGAAAACTATATAGAGCTACATATATACACATATAATAGTAGAGAATAAAACACACCTTATTCTGAAATGGGTAAATGAGTTCAAAGGTCTTCCTACATCAATTCAACAAATACACAATACATATTCTCACTAGTTTGGCAAGTGAGGACATGAGAAATAGCTGCCCCGGGTTAAATTCATGAGAAACAACATATAAGTTTAGTATTTATAGTGTTTATATTTCTAACTAATAGTCATTTCGACAATTATCATTTAGTATATGACTCTCTTCGCTGACAATCCATTTATAATTTGAACTTATGTCAAAGTACGAAAATTAAAAAGGAAAACAAAAATGGCCAACACATTGAAAGTTTGGAACCCATTTAGGTAGTTCATTAAAGTAGTTAAATTTTATAAGTTGCAACAAATGTTGTAATTACAGCCTGTTATTTGGCCAGTGGAAAGCCGAAAAGCATTATTTTTTTGCCATGGTTACTATTACGTGAATTTTCAATGAATAGTACATTTCATTTAGTACTTTACCACACTTTTAATCTAGTCCATCTCATATATTATTTGTTGAATTTTGCTTTGTTTTGATATAATGTTTTAATTTTCACAAATATCTTACAAAAATTTTGTATGACACTAATGGGTATACCTGATTACGCACATCATGAGTATACTCGATACCCGACGGTAAATAGCTTTGGGCTGGGTAGAGAACAGAATTTACTAATCCTGTGTAGGGTTGGAATCACCATTGACATCCCTAGTACGACGTTTGCTCAACCGAAGGTTTATGGAAGATATAACGCTTGCTTGTCTTTTAGATCTATATCGATTCTTCCAAACTGATTGTTCCTAAATTAAAAACCCATAAAATGAATAATCATATAAAACCAAAGAGCAAATGTGACAAGGTTAATCAACCGCCAAATATTTTATCTAATAATGGCAAGGAACACATCGCTAGACCCATTTTAAGATGATCGTGTTCTTGAGGATAGCTAACTTTGTTTGATGCAAAACTTAATTAATATGAAAAATAAGTTGTTTCAAATTTAAATATATGGCATTAAACAATATTGCTTTAGATGTATGATATGCTTATGGTTACACATGTTTTCTTCACATTTTTAAACTTATTTCGGGTGTGTTTCTTGTTGAAATTCACATATTTAGGTATTTTATTGCTTGGAGTGGTATTTTTACAAGAAAATAAAGGAGTTGTTGAATTTTATACATTAAAGATACATAAAACAAGATTTGTATGCCTAGGCACGACACACCTAAGGCTTAGCGTGACAATGTCTAGTTAACTTCTCAGCCACACGAGCCCGCCCACAATCACACCCCTTGAACCATATATGATGTGACCGTGCCAAGACAAAATCACTTAATATATGATCTTCAAATTCAAGCTCCACATAACCACGTCGAAGTCATGGCATGACCATGCATGTACATCTTGATAAAGGCTGATCAAGAGTTAACTAATTAGGGAGCTGTAAAATTGGTATCTAACGCAAGCACCATCATGACCATGCCCATGCCCAAGCACGATTGTGCCTTATCCCCACATGATTGTGCCACAAATTTTAAACAAAAACCAAATGTATGGTGTGTTCAACTCGGAACTTGTTTTGCATTTTCCCATTTCATTACAACTTGGAATTGAGCCTCGTTTTCGCCCAAGATCCTCGTTTTCGCCCAAGATCCTCGTTTTCACCCAAGATCCTAGTTTTCAGTCATCTACAACATCAAGATGAAAAATCCATTATAAAAGCACTAGGAACGGTCGTGTGAGACCAAATCTAACATGAAACATATGTATGAGTGTTGCTGACAATTATCAGTGTATTAGGCACAATTGTCCCCCCCCCCCCCCCTCCACACACACAAAGTCTATAAATACACACACATTTTATTTTCAATTTATGTGTGGAATATAGGGGAACTTTTTAGGATGAATCCTTACTATCCCAACTCGTTTCTAAGCCATTTTAACCATTCCAACACCAATTTTAAAGACAAGCAACTCCAAGAAAGGATCAAGGAAACATCTAGCTTTGTTTTGGTTTGAATTTCTTTTGTTCTTATGATGTCTCTTGCTAGATATTTTAGCTTTACTGTTGTCTTATATTGTATCATGAGCTAGGCTCTTGGTTATCACTATGATTTATGATGAACCCTAGTTATTATTTGATGATTTATGCGGATATGGCATGATTACGTGA
Organism: Flaveria trinervia; assembly: GCA_025506515.1. Lineage (NCBI taxonomy): Eukaryota > Viridiplantae > Streptophyta > Magnoliopsida > Asterales > Asteraceae > Flaveria > Flaveria trinervia. The sequence continues at coordinate 58,332,455 of CM046458.1, read as the reverse complement.
TAATGATAAAATTAGCATGATTACATTAATAAATGTTTGCATATCTTGAAATAGTTAATCAATCCGATAGATGTTTATTGCATAATAAACTTTGCTAAAACATTTAGATTATAATAGTTATGTGCATTTTTTATGGCATCAATCGGGAAGGATGGAATTTTATTATTCAAAACAAATTTGTATGTATGTATCGCTTTTAAACATGTTATTTCTAACATATTATTGCTTATAACTTAAATATGATTTGCTAGTGCAACACTTCATTTAGGATTGTAATAAGAAAATATAGGTTAAAAAATACATGATAATGTTTAACTTATGATGGTTTAGATGAATTAGCCGTATTTATATATATTAGATAATTGTAAATTGCTCATGTTAACTTTCTATTTAGTTAATTGATTAGTGAATCCCTAGCAAGAAGCAAAACTAATCTTTATTAATCAACCAAGCAATGTTGATCATAGGTGTTTATCAACTATGTATGTCTATAACAAAAAGTCTGTTTTTCCGAAAATTTAGAAACCGTATAACCTGACGCCACAAATTTCATCCTTAAAAACCATATATTGACCTAGGGGTATTCATTGGATCGAATAACAAATTATTCAAATCTGATTATTCTAGTTTGAAAATTTCAAGACACTACCCAAAATCCTATCCAATCTGAATAAGGATATCTCTATCCAATACGGATATATCTGAATAATTCAAATTTATCTGAATAATTCAAATAAACCAAATAAAATTTTTCTATTTTTGTGTTCCTATTTTTTTGGCTGTTTATATATCCTTAACATTCTATAAGTTTAAAATCATAATAAAACATATAAACTTAGAAAGCAAAATTTGGCTTGAACATAAATTCAATATTGAAACATAAATTCAAAATTGAAACATAATAGGTAATTGTATAGAACCCGAAGATTAGAATCTCTAGTTTAGAACAACAATTGATTATTGTATAATGATTTAGGATTAGAGGACTAGAATGTGTCAATATATGATGTGTGTAATGTAACATCCGGTTATTTTAAAAAGACAAGAAATGAAAAATAAAATAAAGAAAAGCAATAAAGTCCAAGTGGAGGGACGAAAAGTGTCCAAAAGGACAAATCTTTGAAAAAGTCGGTGTAAAGGTGGGCATGGCCGCCCACCCTCACTTCACATCACCATTTTCTTCGGTTTTAGAGAGAGAGCAGGGGAACTCTCGGCTGAAGAAAAAGAAGAAGAGAAGTCGAATTCAAGGTAAGAATCCGTGGTTTTTAAGTGTTTATGACGGGTTTTATCCCGAGTATATGTTTATGTGCTTATGTGTTTGCGTATGTGCTCGGGTGTGTGTGTGTTTGGTGTTGTTTTTAGGTGTTTGAACTCAATGCAAGCGGGTTAGAAAGGAAGAAACACCCAAGTTGCATCAGGTGAGTTCTAGACCCTGATTTTTACTTGTTTTAAACTATCTTTGGGGCTGAAATGTATTAAAACGATTTTCAAAGCTTATGTATGTTTACCCGTATGTATTGTGCATGTTGGATGTTGATTCTTGAATGCTTATAGGTTATTCATGTTTAGAATAGCCCCATTAGGCTTAGAACAGATGGGTTCGATGATTGGGTTTGAAAACATACTAGAAATATTTTACGCAGAGGGTCCATGCGCCTAGATAAGGCTCATGCACCTGAAAATGCCTTAGAAAGATTTAAGTGTAATCCATGCGCCTGAACAGTAGCCCATGCGCCTAAGATTACCTTAGAAATGTTTAAGTATAGCCCATGCGCCTGAACAGTGGTCCATGCATCTAGAAATATTAGTCGGACGACTGTGTAGGGCCATGCGCCACAATAGTGCCCATGCACCCAAGTGACTCATGCGCCTAAGTGTTCATACGCCCGAATAGTGCCCATGCGCCCAAGTGGCTCATGCGCCTAAGTGTTCATACTCACCAATATGCACATGAATAGTTCATGCGCCTAAGTGATAAAATGATTAAGTGTTGGCTGGTGCGCCTACATAGTGATGAAACGCCCAAACAGGGCTCATGCGCCCAAATAGTGCCAAAGCGTCTAAGCACTTAGAAATTTTTACAGAAATTTCTGGGAGTCTGTGCTTTTAGGGTTTTGACCGAGGTTGACTAGGGCTTATTTATGATGATGTTTCATGCATGGTGATGATTGTTCCTTATTATTGTTATTGCTATTATTAGTATTACTTATAGTATGTGACTTTACGTGGTATGTTATTATCATAACGTAAAGTATATCGTAATAATAAAGAGAAAGAGCAATAAAGAAAAGAAGAGGAACATTGATGAAAATGTTAACAAGTCTTGCAAGCTTACAGGAGGTACACGACCATGTTGTCGTTAGCTCAACTGTGTTGCGGGTTAGCTACCCTATTATGCACACAGGGCCAATCAATTTAGATTGGCACGACCTTTGTAGCGTGTCCTGGGTGATTGGGTCGGCCTTGTACACAGTACACAAAACCCTTTCGAGGATATAGTTGATCCTTTCGAGGGATACAGTTGACCCTTTCGAGGGATATAGTTGACCCTTTCGAGGGATATAGATGGCCCATCACCCGTTTTCCATCGCGCATATAGTTGGGGTATTGCTCATTGGTCCATACAGAAAGTGAAATATAAAGATAAAAGTTTACAAAACAAACAAGGCATACAGTAAAGAGAACGAACAGTATTTGTTCATATAGTTAATACGTGCTCGTATATACAGTACAGAGTTGTATTTTACAGAAAAGAGTATTTTCATATACAGCATACAAAAAGTATTTTATTACTTATAAAACTAGAGCTCACTCAGCAACGCTGACTCTTATACATTTCAGTTGACAGGTAATTATTGCTGAGGATGGCACGAGGGTGAAGCTACTCGGCAGGGAAAGACTGACATCCATTAGTATTCTATGTTGCTGTTGTTTTGTAATGTGTTAAAACAATTCTTTTGTAAACATGTATTGCCTAACAACAATGTTTTAAATGAAATGAATGGTTTTTGATAAATTATTTCCGCTGCTTAAGTTTGTATAATTATAATGTATAGTGTTTTAACTGTTGTGATTGACCAACTGTGAGGTGCCCGGGAACGGGGCCTTACATGTAAATTATATATATTTTTAGTAAGATTTTTTTCACACAATTTAGTTTTAATTTAATAGACGATTATCACTTTTAAAGCAACTACACACAATAGGCAAGTGCACTTATCGCATAGTAGTATAGTTTTAGACAATGTTTTCATAACCGGATCGGACGTCGAACTAGATTTGCAAATATTGAATAGCAGACCGGACCGATCCCCGGTCGGACCGGCCGGTCTGATCCGGTCTCCAAAACATTGGTTTTAGGCAGGAACCGAATATTAATCCGTGAACACAATGGCTCTCAATACTAAGTCATCATAACTATTTAACTAATCAATTAAGTTTGGATTTGCAAATATTGAATAAACTAAAATATTAGCAAGCTAAACTAACAGATCAAGAAAGTGAAGATGAAAATACACAATCAATAAAATATACCACTTGGACTTTGATTCCACTTAGCAATGGATTAACAACGAGCACAAACTCGATGAGAGACCATTTTTTACACATAATACATGGAAGTAGCGTAAACCCCTATCAAGGATATCTAGACATATAACCATTTGGAAAGCTAGAATGATAAACACATAATAGCCACCTATGCCATGAGGAACTAATTATACAATTATATTAATGTTAAAGATGAATTAGACTCCCTCTAGGGTTACCCAATTCCATAAATCTTTGGAAAGTTAACACGATAAACACATGATAGCCACCTTAACTTGCGTAAAATAAACAAAACCACAATTACTCTCTAACTCATAAACTTCATACCACGATTACAAAACAATTCATAAACAATGACAAGAGAGATTCATGACATACATCATGGTTTTCTCAAACATAAGCATAAGGATGCACATTTGACCAATTTTACTAACATTCAACCTTCATTTACAATTTCTAGCCAAATTTCACAAGATTAAATACAAATATGCAATTATATGTACAAGTCTTGTAAGAACATAAGGTTTTCCAACATAACATGCTTACAACACCCACAAGGTTAAACATTTTATCAAACTAGAACAAGCACATACATTAATTAAAGAATAATCAAGCTTCATCATAGCATCAACATAAACATCACCAAGAATCATGTACAAGTTGTTAAATCATGTTAGGTTTCATCTGATCCAAATGATAATAAGTGTTTAGCCTATGAGGCTTACAAAAAGCATACCCAAACTCAAGAACATTGAAGAACTCGTAGTAGGTTTAGAGAAATTCAAACCAATTTTGAGTGAAATAGGGTGGATGATGTTAGATCCTTCATGAAAGCGTGAAATTTTCAATCTTGGCCTTCAAATCTCTCAAAAACTCTTCAAGTAGATCTAAAATCACCTAAAGGGGTGAGAGATGCTAGGGTTTGAGCTAATTTGAAAGTTATGTTGGAATGGGTTGAAATTAGCTTAAAACCTTGATTTTGCTCCACACATGAGCGTGTGGGATAAGTGAGGGGGTCGTGTAGGCTGCAGTTATTCACAGCATAATGCTGCACAACGACATGGTCATGTAGGGGTGCCTACATGCCCGAGCCAGTAGCTTTTCTTCACAAACTTCAGCTTTTATTCAATTTCCATTAAAAAATCATCAAATGACCACCGGAGACTACAACATTCAAATATAACACAAATAAGTGTATAAATAAATTAATTTGTAATATGAATACTTCAAATAAGGAATATATGTATTGTAAAAATGTATATTTATTCACATATCAACATTCTTGAGTATTGAGTTGAAAATATAATAGGTAATTGCATAATGAGTAATGGGCTAAAAACATAGTTGAATTCTTATTCGGATTAATCGGATATCCGAATAAAAATATTATGATATTTGAAATCTGATCTGATATCCAAATAAAAAATTCAGTTTCGGATGAGATCGGATCCGAATATACGAATAAGGATTTAGATCGATTTATTCGAATTCGAATAAGAATCGAATTTTAAATATTATCGGATATCGGTTTTCTACCTGACCACATTTCAACTATATCAATTTGTTTTTTAAACAATCCCTAATTCACTTCACACCTAAATCTTTCATGTTTCAAGTACAACCTACACCAATCACATCGTGAATAAAAGAAATACATCTTTCTGGTAGAGTACACCTAACTAGAGGTGGACATAAAAATCAGGTTCGAAACTGACCCAAACCCGGGTATGAGTAGTACCCGATGAGAAGTGTACCCGAGTTGGAACCGGTTTTAGATTTTGAATTTTTTAGCGAACCCGACCCAGTTGAACCTGGAATTAAACCCGATATTGGACACTCACAAAAAAAAAAAAACTAAACTCGATATTGGATCCGGTTTGAAACCTAACCCAAACTCGACTCGAACCTACCGGCTATAGCGGGTAGGGTTTTCAGGTATGTGAACCTGACCCGAGTTCATACCCGGTTTTGCCTCAACCAGGGTACAAAAAAACCTGGTTGGGTCAAACCTGTTTTTTACCCGTTTCGGGTATGGCCCAAAACCCAAAATGCCCACCTTTATACCTAACTCTATCAAATTAACCTAGGGGTTATTTAATAATTTTTAAATGATTAAATGTTTAAGAAGATTTAAATCATTAAGTGCTCAATCATTAAGAGGAACTAAACCATCAAGAGATAGTATATTGCTTAATTATTCAAAGGTAAATATCTGATCAATTCAAATAAGAGATCTTAACCATTTAATATTAATATAATATTTAGCCAATCAGAAGCAAATATATAAATCATGTAAATATTTACTCGCGAAACAAATAGTTTGAACCATTAAATTGTAAATAAATAAGATATTTTAACCATTATTAGAAGGCCCAAATCAGTGCTTCAGTGCTTCTCGCCTCGCGGCTACCCAGTTACCAAAAGATCCGACCCGGTACCGTAAACTCGTCGTCTATCATCAAAACCCTCGTTCCCTCCGGTAGGTAGTAGCCGCTGTTAACAAATCGATCTCCACCACCACCAAATCGTCTTCATTCATCGGTTTGAATGTTCGTTCTGCTGATATCACTGTGAAATTCTCACAAATTTTGATCCGATTTAGGAACCATGGGGGATTACAACGATGCGTTCTTGCGCGGCAACAACGCCGCCGTTCAGGCTCGCACTAAGCAGCAGAATCGTGCGAATCTTATGCAGATGAAGCTGGTATCATCTTATGCTTAATTAACTGGCTAATTTTGAATGTTTTCGTTGCGTTAGGTTTGATTGCTTCCGTCTGTGTGATTAGGTTTATGGTTGATGTGTACGAGCTTAAGTTCTAGGTAGCTAACTGATAGCTAGCGTTTATAATAATAGTGTTTGTAAGTTTTGCTATTGATTTTACGTAGGGTTCCGGTTGAGATTTGAGAACTAGGTTTACATAGTTTATTTTAGGTTATTGAGAGGAGATGATGTGAGGTTAAGTTTGTAATCATTAATAGTTTTGAGGTTTCGTCCTGAATCTTCCAACCGTAAGTTAATTGCATGACTGAAATTTTTTTTTGATTTTAGATTTTAGATTTATGCTCAATTTTTCTGTGTGAATACTTGATTCTGATATACATTACTTTTCATTTTGCAGATCGGGCAGAGTCATCCAACAGGATTAACTAATAATCTGTTAAAGCTGTTCGAGCCACGGCCTCCTCTGGAGTATAAGCCACCGCCTGAGAAGAGGAAATGCCCACCGTATACGGGTATTTCATATATGTTATTTAATTATGCTTTTCTCATCTGTCGTTGATGTATTTTGTTTGGAAGATCTAATTGCTTTTGTTTTATTTTCATTTTGTAGGCATGGCGCAGTTTGTTAGCAACTTTGCTGAGCCCACGGACCCTGAATACGCTCCACCTATTCAAAAGGGAGAAACTCCTGTAAGATGTTGCATTTAGCAAACTCTACATCTGTAGAACATTGCATTCTTTTCAAATATTTTATGCTTGATGTACTTCTTTTCTTTGAATGAAACAAAAATCATGACTTCATGACACACATCAACAATGTGGTTGATAACTAGGTATTATGTAAACAAAAAAAGCGTCCTGTTTTCCAATCCTTAGCTAGATGCTTTTTTGTGTGATGAATGGATATCTATCATTATGCGATGATGTCATGAAGGTAACTGTTTATTTACAGTTTTATGTTTTCTTGTTCGTCCTTTTTGCGAGTCAGGGCCAAAAGAAGGCTAGGATTCACCAGCTACGGCTCGAAGAAGGTGCAAAAAAGGCTGCCGAGGGACTTGAGAAATGTAAGAAGGCGTCTTCTTTTTTACTATCTTTTATCCTTTTTATTTTATAAGATTCTGGAGGTATTTATTCCTTAAATAATGGTGGCTTATGCAGATGATCCCAACAGTGACCCCAATATATCTGGAGATCCTTACAAGACGTTGTTTGTTGCTAGACTTGTGAGTAATTCCAATTTTTTGTCATTTATTGCTTTTTAGATTCACTATATTTTGTTTTGGATTTAGATTAACTTGATGTTCTTCTACTTTCAGAACTATGAGACAACTGAGAGCAGAATAAAAAGGGAGTTTGAGGCATATGGGCCCATCAAAAGGGTAGGTTTTGTAGAGTATCCCGTAAAGGGGCTCAAGGTTATACCTTTGTTCGGTAAGAAGTTTGGTTTTTTTGGTATGTGGGCACCATTTTTTTTCTTGTCTGCTCGAAACGTTTCCGAAAAAATAAAGAAATTAATTTCTGACAAACGAATTTTCTTGTAAACAAAAGTTCCAGCAACTGTTTTGACAAATTTTAGTAACTGGATTATTTTGATGAATGGTTTCTATAAATTAAACATTGAACTTTTAATCAGTAGTTGTTCATGGGAAAATGTATCTGTGGATTATAAAGTTCACAGCATTTAAAACAAAATGCTAATTGTTTATTACAAATATGTTCTGCCAACTGTCACTCTATTATTTGGACATATTTCTGAATGATGAACTTGTGCTATTGTAAGTGCAACTTTCCATTGTCAATGTGATTACGCTTAAGTGGTTAGTACCTAGTACAAACAATATTGTAAGTTTAAGAAAATTATATGCCTTTCCTTACTCTGGAATCCGGATAAGTTTTTGCTGGAGGTTCAATGAAATCAGTAATTGTTCCTCAGGTATTACTGCCTACCCACCCTATCCAGCCTATAACTTTCTTTCCCCTCTTTTATATCTCTGATTTAATCACAACTTCAAGAATTCAAGATTTTGGGTCTTCTAGTAGAGCTTAAATCCATCATTCCGCTAGTAAGTTTCAAAGGTAAAAGGTACTTTATGTTCCTCAGTTTGCACCGTATCAGTATCATACTTGAGCAGATGCGTTATGCACATATGCCATTTGGCCACCAAATTCAGCGACAAATGAAGACTCTCTACTTTTTGGTAAAATATATTGGGAGTGCATCTCTTCTCTTCTTAGCTAAGTTCAGTATTTGCATTTTTTGCTACTGAAGTTTTGCTTTCTAAGTTCAGTATCTGCGTCTTCTATCAAAATCGTTTCAGAAGAGAAGATTTTCTGGTATTTTTATATAGCTATAATTTATAGTAACATTTATCTAAATAATAGTCCCTGACTCCCTGGTAAGGAAGGGTAGTATGTCAAAGACATGGTAAATTAGCCGAAATTATTGTGCAACTCTAGCAAGTGATGGTGATGATGCATCTTGCCTGGGAAGCGTTTGATTGAAAGGTGAGCACGGCTATTGAGGCTTAGTGCCTGTCTGCCGTGCATTAGGATTCTATATTTTTATAATTGCTAACCTTTCATGACTCCACACTTACTATATTGGATCAAGGATATTTTAATTGGTGCTCTGTTAAAGATATGGGTTTTATGCATCTGGTTTTTCTCTAACTCTTAAAGAGTTCCAGGTACGCTTGATTGCTGATAATGAGACCAACAAACCAAGAGGATATGCTTTCATTGAGTACATGCATACACGTGATATGAAAGGTCTTTTTTCTTAATTCTTTTTCATGTATCTCTTCCTATTGGAGGTGGCAAAATGGGTGGGTTGGAAAACTGTTCAAACATTGTTTACATCCAATGTTAAGATTTTATAGCAATGCTAGTGATGATTACAAATGCCCTTATATGTACATATATGTGTGTGTTATATAAATACGTAGATATATGTGTGTGTATTTGATTGTTGTTTCAGTGACTTTCAATCTTTCCACTTTTTTAATTTTTTATTCAAGTATGTTATAGCATAATCTGCTTTACTCATTGCAATCTGGACTTTCAAATGAAAAAAAAATAGAGGAATGGATATGAAAGGAAAAGGAGAAGACTAATTGATATATCTGTGTTCTTGAGTTGGAGAAAAAATGAAGGAAAGCTAATAAGTTTGCATGTCTTTTAGTTGGACAGAGAAAAATAAGGGCATTTGTGTCATTTGTGAACTCTCTCTATACCTCTCTCTCTCTCTCTTCAAAATTAAAAAAAGTACCTTACAAAACCTTTTCTCCTAAATAGAACTCCATATCACAGCATTTTTTAGGTTTTCTTCTCTTTCCCTCACCCTCTATAAAAGAAACTGAAAAACATAAAACATGACCCTGATTTTCTTGATGTACCAGGATGAAATAAAATTGCTACCTCTACTTCTCATGCCATTATTTGTATATCTGATTGTTAATTTGTATAATGATGTATAGCTGCATACAAACAAGCGGATGGAAGGAAAATTGATAATAGAAGGGTGCTTGTGGATGTTGAACGTGGTAGAACGGTTCCTAATTGGCGACCTCGTAGGCTTGGTGGTGGTCTTGGAACAACTAGGGTTGGAGGTGAAGAAGTCAACCAGAGTTACTCTGGGAGGTAAATTCTTTCACTCAATAGATTGTATGCTTTTTTTCCCATTAATGTGGTGTCTGCTTTTTCGTCCTGGAATCACAATGGGTATGAGTTTGGTATCCGCTGGAATAAACTGGGTATGCTATTTTGAATCTGAAATCTATTGTTTATTGTGTGCTGGGTTAGAATTGCATAAAAACACATTCATTATTCAATCATCATTTGATTGTCATTCTAATTAAGATGAAAACGGAAAAAATGTGGTGAACTCCTAATTGGATTTTTAATTTTGAAGCTTTTATTGCCAAATCCCCCAAACTATAAATAACAATTTGAATCCTCAGAACCAAAACTTACTAATTTTTAAACATAAATGGGATGACTAGAAGTCTAGAACCCGAAGTTTACTTGACGAGTTGTATTAAACCTGTAACTCTAAATGAACCCAAATTTTGATTCATTCTCATTCTCTTGTTTCTAAACCTTTAAATCAATCGTTCTCTGAATTCTGCCAACTATACAGCAGTTTTTTAACACCCTTATTTCATGGGTTTCCACTGCCTGCACAATCTGTTTTAATTGTGCAAAGTGATAATGCAAGTCTCAGTTTGGTGATGCTATCACTTCTGTATGTGCATTCATTTAAGCAAAGTTTTGCTTGTATGAACATTCAAAGGCATTTCTGGTACATGTCTCTGCGAGTAAATGGATTTTCTTTAGCATAAGTAAGCTGTGTCAAATGCAGATGTTTTATATATTATTAAGTAAGCCTTTTGTTATTTTTTTCTAATATGTGAACATGATTTATCTATGTTCAGAGAACAGCAATCAGGGGGGACAGCTCGATCCGCAGAGCCAAGAGCACAAGAAGACCGAGACAGGTGGTACTTCATTAATATGTTTAATTGTATACCTCTTTATTTTTAGTGGGTGACTGGGTTCATTGTAATCGTTGATTTGCAATAACTCAGGGAGAGGGAGAAGTCTCGTGAAAGGGTTAAGGAGAGGGAACGCGAGAAGTCTCGGGAACGATCTCATGATAGGCCAAGGGATAGGGAACACCGGGAAGATAGGCACCATCGTGACCGTGACCGGAAATCTGACCGGGACAGAGACCGTAGTGGCCGTGAACGTGACCGTGAGCGTGACCGACACCGAGACCGTAGTGGCCGTGATCGTAGTGGTCGTGACCGTGATCGCTATCGTGACAAGGATCGAGAGGGTGATGTTGAACATATGGACCGTGATCATGAGCATGACCGTGGGCGGTCACGTGATAAGGACTATGACCATGAGCGGGTTGATAGACATGATAGAGACAAGCATGGTGATAGGCAAAAGAGCTATGACCATGCGGACCCTGAGGAAATGTATGATGAGCCCGTATATGGGAATAGTAAGCGGGTCGACCCTGAAAGGGATCTTGGAGGCTATGACTACTATGATCGTCATGATGATCAAGAGCGGTATGATCATCAAGATCGTGATCATGGTCGGTATTATGAGATGGAGGAAGATAACTATGAACCAGGAAGGGCTGACCCACATGACAAGGAGCGTGAGTATCGGCAATCAGAGAGGTCCCTTTCACGCGAGTATGAGTACTGAGTACCGACTGAAGTTGTTCAAGCTATGATACCCGATTGGGTCTGTTGCTAGATCGGTTGATGGTTTTCTATGTTTCGTGTTATGTTTTTAAACCTGTTTGACGTTTCTTAGAGATTGTTTGCCTAGTGCCTAGTGGTTTGTTTTCTTTTTCACATTCATTAATGGATTTTTAGTCCGACTTGTATTTCTGGATACTTCAATGGTGGGTAATCTGAATGTGTTTTCAACCACCATCTTCTATCTGTGCCAATATAATAAACTAAATACCTAAAAGTAGTATATACACAAGCAAAGTTTCTAAACCTTGATGTTTAACCATTGTATAATATGCGTTGATAAAATCTGATACATTCTGTGTAAGTTGTAATACCAGCAGGTACATAGGCGTTAGCCAATGAGGCGTCACAGCTGTACTACCGCGTGCTGGTTACAGCCATAGTGTTAGCTGTTATTGTCACCCGCAAGTGCTGACCATTGTCGTTACTGCTGGGCGACTTTCGTGATGAAAAGCATTGGTATCGCTAGTCGCTACTGCTGCATTCTGACCATTGCATCCAGTGTAAAAAAATTGTATAAAAATTACAAACATGATGTGACAAACAAACCATGGCACCAATATTAGTTTAAAGTTAAACGTAATACGAGCCAAGGATAACAAAGCTGTAATGATGGTCAACATCATCGTATGGAGACGATTTTTATTTAGTGTAAAAGCGTTTGAAAGCATTTAATTATTCATTTCACTATTCTATTGAATACGATTGTTCAAGAAACAAATATATATGCATCTTTTTTCCCTTTGAATCGCAAGTCGATGACATCACTTGTAACACAATTCTTCAAAGTTATTGTTAGAAAGGTCTTAGCCAATCATATGGATTATGTTGCGAGGGGGAGTAAAAACACTATTAAATGAGTGTAAATTGTATTGTTGTATATTGATTGTACACAATCGAGGTTACAAGATATCTATAGTACTTAATAAAATAATGTTTTTTTGTCACTTGTTATTTTTTTTAACTATCTTTTATGTCACTTGTTAAATTTCTAGATATTTACACATTGGTTTTTCCTTCAAAGAATATTATGAGATTTATGGTAATTTAGAGCATTCACAACCGGTTCCCTATTATGGTATGGTTATAAGTGGTTGTGAGTAAAAAATAAGGTAAATTTATTGTTCAATCTGTATTTTGGGGAATCATTATTCAAAACCATATAATGATTTTAATATATTTTAAGTGGTTGTGAGTGAAGGAGATAGAAAAAGTAATGATAAAGTTAAAAAGCAGAGAGAAAAAATAATGATTTTTAGTGTAATTATATAAATAAAAATAGAGAATGGGTTGTTAATGCTCTTAAATGCTAATACAAGTTTCCATCTCTTATTAAAAAAGTAAAATTATTAATTGTTATATTTCTCTCTCTTATTTACATATTTTAAAATCAAACTATTTTTTTAAATATATTTTTATTAAAGAACTTAAAAATCACATCTTTTAATTAAAATCTAAATAATAATTTTTTTTATCAAACTATCTTTTCTAATTTTATATAGTATAAAATTTTCTAAAACACTAAACCTTTTTAAGCAAAATATTTTAAATCGTTTTATTTATAAAAATATTATGAATGTGAAATTTTTTAAAAACAGTCTTACTAAAACAACCAGAATAATTACAAATCAGAGTTTACAAAAAAACAAAAATTTGATAAAAAAATTATTATAAAAAATCATAAAACGAATGTCTAAAAATAAAACTATTTAAATAAGAGAGTTAAAAATAGTATAATTGTTTTATTTCTTGAACTATTACATATATTAATTTTAACTATATTTAATATTTAAATATTATAATCTAACTTTTCATGTCTATTTCTAACTATAATCTATTTATTTAATGAGTTTTAGCCTATAAATCTATTTATAAAAAAACTAATATAAATGTGAATTAATTATAACCCTTATCATACTAATTTTCTCATTTCTCTATGTTATTAATATATTATTGAATACTAATAATTTTACTCGTACTATTTTTAAATTTAAAAATATATAATTTAATAAATAGAAAACCTATATTTTAATTAAAACAAGCTTTTTAAAAATAAAAAAACTATAAACACATAATACAATGAACTTTTTCTTTAAAAATCATTTTCTTATAATAAAATATTAAAAGTCACAATTTTTATAAAACAAAGTTTAAGAAAAACACATTATTGTTTATTTACTTAAATTAGTTATTTATACTTAATTATAATGATCTTTTATCTTTAAGTATAAATTTATAATGCATAAATTTTTATTACTAATTATTTAATATTTTATTTATTCATTACGTGTAATATACAGACACTAACCTAGTGATGATATATAGTAGTCATATTTACATTAACTATCATTTATTTATAGTTATTCTAATATTTCCATGTAAGCTAAAGGTAGAAATCGATCTGTAGCTTTTTTACGTACGAAGACAATTTTTGAGTTAACAACGAATTTGTGAAGATATATGTGATCTGGCCATCTGTATATACAAATTGAACTTTGATTTTACCTTGAGCAACTATTTAATGAACAAAGTGAAAATCAATCTCAACATATTTTGTTAGGGCGAGGGCGGATTTTGTATCTATTCAAAGTTCGTGAAGCGAGTCTCTAGCCAGGTGATTTAACAACTATAGTTGATTGAGCTTTGTATTTTGATTTTATAGATTACTAGGAAACTGGTTTTTATTTGCGAGTGGTCTTGGATACAGTAAAAGGTTCCCTTGCAATGAATATCAGTAAAAACTTGAAGACAAGAACTCAAGTTGTGACGAATCAGCAGGGCATGATGAAACAGCATGCATGTATTATATATAGAAATGTCTGGCATGAAAAAATGGCATTATATTTGTATTATATATAGAAATAGTTATAAGTTTATGTTTTACTATGAATGTAATTTGGCGATTTGATGGTGCCCTTCTAACGCATCACATTAGCATGAGTCATCTTTTATGTTTTAAAGTTTGGCTAAGCTGAGATACTAATGAAATTTTGATTTGTTACTGAGCCATGACTTGGTTGCTAATGATGTGTTTGAGTGAGAAAAAGGGATGAACTTCTTGGTTCGTACTGGTGGTGCGGTTCGAGTTACCATTGATGGGCAACATTATGATGTTGCTCCGTTGCCAATGATGCGCAACTTGTGCGTTGTCACTAATGGTCACTGACCATCATAACCATTATTTCTATGCTTGTTGTGACTGATGATCACATGTTGCTACCACTCAAGTTAACACTAAGCAATTGTGTAGTCTATTAAAATATTTATGGGTTCAACTCCACTCGCCCATCACTCCTATCTATTTTGTTCGAGAATCCAGACACCCACCCTACCAGCTAACCTACTCATGTAAAAATTGATTTATTTATGTTTTTATATTAATTTTTTTATAGTTTATATATATATATATATATAGGGTAAGGTTTAAATGAGAACCTTACCTTATTGTAAGAACTTTTTAACTAATTTTCATCCATTGATTTAATTATTGAAGATCAAGATCATTGTCTTTTTTTTAAATAGAAAACAGTAATTTAGACATTTTGCATACATTTAAAAAGTCAAAGATTGTAGTAACAAGTGTTACCACTTACTATCTTTTAATTCACCTTAATGTTTATTATTTTTTTAAAAAAGTTTACCACTATATTTTTAAAACCTTTATAACTTTTTTATACATTGTAATTTTTTTAAAACAATTACACCATTAAACTTGTCTTATTTTTCTCTTTAATTCTACTATAGTGTTGAAAAGTTTTTAAAATTTTTTTCGAACGTTAGATATTACAATAAATTACATAATGTTTATATGAATTCAAATCCTAATATGCTACAGTTCTTAAAAGTTACATTGATTTAACAACCACGGTTACACTAATATAACATAAGGGTTACATTACATTAATATGATGGATGTAGTCTTCTATGGTGATGCAACATAGTACAACAGTTAGGTACAATAAATTACATAATGTTCATTCGATTACAAATCTTAATAGTTACAGAGACTTACATCATATTGTAATTTCTTGCAATAAATTACAACAAAAAACATATATAAACGTACAAACACACATAAATGTATGCACATCATAAACACAATAGTTTGTTACAATAAAGTTCATGTAACAAAAACAATAAAATGACTTACAATAGTTTGTTGCAATAAAGTTCATGTAACAAAAACGACATTAAACCACGTAACTACACCAAACGACATTAAACCAATGTAAACCAAATGTAAAAAATTAAAGAAATAACTTATTTACTTAGTTACATCACTGTAAACCAATGTAATCTAACGTAAAATTTAGGTGTATTACAATTGTTTAGGCGTTTGAGCACTGTTTGAAAGCTTGAAGACTATTTAGGCGTTTTAGTTACATCATTGTAAACCAATGTAACCCAACGTAAAAATTAGGCGCATTACAACTGTTTGGGCGTCCGAGCAATGTTTACAACTGTTTAGGCGTTTGAGCACTGTTTGGAAGCTTGAAGACTGTTTAGACATTTTAGTTACATCATTGTAGACCAATGTAACCCAACGTAAAAATTAGGCGCATTACAACTATTTGGGCGTTTGAGCAATGTTTGGAAGCTTGAAGACTGTTTAGGCGTTTTAGTTACATCACTGTAAACCAATGTAATCTAACATAAAATTTAGGAGTATTACAATTGTTTAGGCGTTTGAGCACTGTTTGGAAGCTTGAAGACTGTTTAGGCGTTTTAGTTACATCACTATAAACCAATGTAACCCAACGTTAAAATTAGGCGCATTACAACTGTTTGGGCGTTTGAGCAATGTTTGGAAGCTTGAAGACTGGTTTGGCGTTTTAGTTACATCACTGTAAACCAATGTAATCAAACGTAAAATTTAGGCGTATTACAACTGTTTAGGTGTTTGAGCACTATTTGGAAGCTTGAAGAATGTTTAGGCGTTTTAGTTACATCACTGTAAACCAATGTAACCCAGCGTAAAAATTAGACGCATTACAACTGTTTGGGCGTTTGAGCAATGTTTTGGAGCTTGAAGGCTGTTTGGATGTTATAGTTACATCACTACAAACCAATGTAACACAACGTAAAAAATAGGCACATTAAAATTAGTAATACCGTCATTACAACAACCTCACAACCAAACGACATTAAATCATGTGGAGGAGGTCGGTGAGAAGTGTGCTGGTGGAGGTCAACGACGGTGTGGAGGTGGATTAGGGGTTTGAATGTGGATTGGTAGTGATGGTGGTATGTTTTTTAAAATTAAAAAGAAATAAGGAAAAGAAAAATTGATAGCTTTATGTCAAATCAAATAACATATCACAGAAAAATACAATTATTAAAAAGACTAATATACCCTTGATATCATCTCTACCACTCATTTAAAATCTTGATTATTTTATAATTAATAAATGGCTAAAATTGAGTTAGTGGGTTCTCACATGAACCCATTCCTATATATATATATATATATATATATATATATATAATATATATATATATTTTTTTTTTTGATATATATATTCTTTTATAACTTTTAGTATTTAATTATTTACAAATTCTAATTTTTATTTGCTTATTTTTATTTTAAGTTTTAATATATAAATTTTATTTAAAACCATGGTAAAATATAACATGCTTATAAAATTTCTTTTAAATGCAGTTTAATGCTTTTTATGATTATTTTCACACTGATGTAACGAATATATATTTATATTTACACAATATTTTATCGTTTGTTTCAAAATAAATTTTTATACAGGAAATTCTATTAGTTTCATATAATAGATAGGAGAAGAGGGAGGGAGTTAGTACTAACGATAAATACGTTTGGAGTTAAAGTTGTTACATTTCTCTCGAGATCAAGAGTTCAAGCTCTGTATATGTTTGGTTAGTGTAAATTAGTTGTGGCATGTATTAGGTGGAACAAGACACCGACGGTAACATTTAGTCGTTAAAAAGAAGAAGTTGAACCCTAACGTTTTTGTTAAAAAAAATCATAATCTACTTCACCACCTAACACTAAATTTAAAACATTAACATCTACAATACATTTTATCATTACAACTATCAATTTGAGACATTCAAAACCCTAACCTAGGGGTGGCAATTCTTGTCTTCTTGATACGGACTTAAATGTGACATGAACTCGACATGAAAAAAAAGGTTTTGAATTTGACAACACACCCCATTTAAAAAAACGGATTTGGTTCGAGTTGACTACTTTTTAAAAACAAGTTAATTTGCTTTGGTTTGAAACTTCTGTTTAGATTAATCCAACTTTTTCTTCATTTTGTTTCATTTAAAATTTCAATTTACAACTTAATTTTATAGATTTAATTCATTTACTTTGTACTTTAAATAAGAATATAATTTTAGAGTTGTTTAAAAAAACAAACATGTATTCCATAACATCCGAGATTTCGTTGTATCTGCATTTTGAAATGAAACTTCGATCTTAAATACCATAGACCTTGTACAGATTCACTTTTTAGTTGATTGACTGCTTTAATCTTTTTGGAAAAAATTACTTAAACGAGTCAGTTTTGAGTTACATAATTTTATATGAGTTAAAGATAAGATTGAACTTTTTAATACAGATAAAGATAAAGGTCGTGTTCGGATTCATTTCACTAAACCCATTATGGACGGATTTAACTTTATAGGAGGGGTAGCCTCCACTACCCCTCAACTTTTAGCAGATAGTGTAAAAAGTAATATTTATAGTTTATGTTACCCTCATAAAATATTATGTTACCCTCAAGATTTTTAAACTCAACACTTCGAAAACTTTAAATTTAATACAAAATGGTCTAATATTTTATAAACATATTACATTTTATAAAAATATAAATAACTAATAAATCCAAAATACTCAATAGTCCTATACAAGAATAACTAACAAGCCGAAAATAACAATAAGCCCAATAACGTCAAACATAAAACTTAAAGAAATAAAACACCCATCGCACTTCCCACAGCCACCCTTCGCCCACACCGGGCGACCACCCCTATATAGAGTTTCTTATATGTTTTATATTATAATTGATTTAGCCTCCATATTTAGTTCATATCTCCTCCTCATTTCGAGGAGTAATTTACGGATATCTCTATTTATTTATTTTATTGCTCATTCTTCATTAATAAGAAAATATTGAAAACATCTTCTCCTTGAGTATACCATTTCAATATGGTATCAGAGCTAGGTTTCACGAACCTAAGCTCGTATCAATCTCGATCGTAAAAGATGGTAAGTGACGGTGATCGGAACAAAACCAAGGACGATGAGGGCCAGTCGGCGGGATCGCGTACGACTCGCCTTATAACCTTCATCCGCCTGACTATCCCAAACCACTACATATACGACAACAACTACGCCGATTGGAGCCAAGAGATGACAGCTTTCTCTTTCCTAAAAACAAGATAGAGTTTGTCGATTGGACGATCAAGACACCAGAGAAAAGTTCCAAAGATTACATGCCATGGATGCGTGTTGATGCCATGATAAAGGGTTAGTTGACAACTGCCATGGAGAAGAACATACGAAACAACATAAAGTATGCAAATACGGCATCAGAAATATGGATGAATCTGAAGGAACGATTCGGGAAGGAGAAGCGCTCCTAGGGCATATGAATTGAAGCAAAATATTGCATCTACTCGAAAAAGTGGTAATTCCATGTCCACCTATTTTACTCATTTGCAGTCAATATGGGATGGAGCTCAGCCAACCCTTCCCACGATGTTCTTGTAATAAATGTGAGTGTGGTGTTTGCAAAAAGATTAATGAACACCAGAAAAGGAACATCTTTATAAATTCCTTATGGGATATGATAGTGAGTTCAACGTTATTAGAACCCAGATCTTAGCTACAAAACCAGTCCCTTCACTTGGAGCAGCATACCACATGGTAGCCGAGGACGAAAGGCAAAGAGCCATCTCAAGTGAAGGAAGAACACCACCTGAGTTCGCTACATTCAAAGCCTTTCAAAGGCGTGATGGCCCACTTAGTCGAAAAAAAGAAAAGGGTGGCACAAATGTTGCGAAAGAAGGAAACAAACATTGTACCTTTTGTGATAGAGATGGTCATAAGTGTGAAGGATGCTTCAAACTGATTGGGTATCTTGATCGGTGGCCCGTAAAGAAAGAAGAAAAGACTAAAGCCAGAGTTGCATATGTCGGAACAGAGTCAAGTCCAATTCTTGGTTTAACAAACGAGCATTACCAACTCCTACTGAAGCACTTTTCTGAAACCGGTAATAGCAAGGATACAAAACCTGCTGCTAAGATGACACGAAAAGAAAATGATGAAGGTGGGTGGATTATTGATTCGGGCTGCACCGAATATATAACTCACCTACCGAACATTCTTGTTAACAAGAAAATGACTCCTTTTGAGGCTCCTATTGTCATTCCTAACGGGGATTCTATTTCGGTTAAAGGGAAAGGGGACTACACTCTACCAGGAGGATCAAAAGTGAAGGGGGTGCTTTATGTTCCAGATTTTAAATTCAATCTTCTTTTTGTTAGTCGTCTTAGTCGTGACCTTCAATGTTCTATATCATTCTTTCCTGATTTTTGTATCATGCAAGATTTAAAGAAGAGGAACTTGATTGGTGCGGGTAGATACGAAGGGGGACTATACCGAATGAAGATGATTCAAGAGAGAAAGGCCATGGCAACCACAGTTAAGATGTGGCACAAAAGACTTGGACATGCTTCAAAAGGAAAGCTTGTTAAGATGGATTTTCTTAGAAGTAGTACTATCGATTTGGGTAATTTTTGTGATTCTTGTGCTAGAGCAAAACATACTAAAGTACTTTTTCCTTCTAGTTTTATCAAAACAATTGCTCCCTTTGAATTGATTCATTGTGATATTTGGGGGGGCTATCGGATACCGTCATATACAAAAACTAACTATTCTCTTACAATAGTTTACGACTTTAGTCGGGTCGTATGGGTGTTTCTTGTTAAACACAAGAGTGAGACAAGCAAGTGTATGATAATTTTTCACAAAATGATTGAGGTTCAATTTGAAAAACAAGTTAAAAGAGTAAGGTGTGATAATGGTGGAGAATTTACTTCCAACAACATGTTAGATTTTTACCACGAAAAGGGAATTTTGCTAGAAACCACTTGTTCCCACACACCCCAACAAAATGGTGTTGTCGAAAGGAAGCATAGACACCTACTCGAAACCGCTCATGCCTTAAGATTTGGTGCGAATCTCCGTAAACAATTTTGGGGAGAGTCATTCTAACCGCGGCGTATGTAATCAATCGTCTTCCATCCAAGGTTATTAAAAACAAGACACCTTTTGAATTAATTTGGAATAAAAAATGAGATTATGAGTTTTTAAGGGATTTTGGGTGTCTTGTGTATTTTACACATACTAACACAAAAGGAGACAATTTTGAAGAAAGGGGGAAACCAGGTGTCTTCCTAGGATACCCTCCTGGAACTAAAGGTTACAAAATATTTGACCTTAAAACTAAAAAGATAATAGTTAGTATAGATGTTGTTTTCCATGAATAAAGCTATCCTTTAAAAAACATTTAAGGAAATGCTGATGAAAATTGTATTGAAGATCCAATAAAATGTCATAATTGCCAATGTGATGATAAATCTGATTCGGAACAAAACAAAGAACAAGGCCCAACAATGCAAGCTCCACAAATGGATCATGATCAAGCAGTTGACAATGAATCCAATAATAACCAACATGAATCCCAAATGGAAGATGAAATGGACCAAGAAAATGAAGAAAGACAGCCCATTGAAGTAGTCCTTAATGATGAAGTTGAAGCCCATGCATTGTATGATGAGGCAGAACACCAAGCCGAGACAAGACCCACCCGAACAAAGTCTCAACCATCAAAATTTAAAGATTACATCGTGCAAGTTCCCCCTTTGGTTGAGCACCCCGCATCAACATCCAATCAGGTTGCCTCCATGGTATGTTATCCAATCTCTAACTTTGCTTCTTATGATAAGTTCTCTGCTAATCATAAAGCCTTTTTAACCGGCATCACAAACAATGATGAGCCCATATGTTTCAAGCAAGCTGCGCAGGACGCCCGATGGCGTGAGGCCATGCAAAGGGAGATCAAAGCCCTAGAAGGAAATGGCACGTGGACCTTAGAAAAATTACTTGAAGGAAAACAAGCCATTGATTCGAAGTGAGTCTACAAGGTCAAGTTCAAGCCAATGGTGAAGTTGAAAGATACAAAGCTCGTCTGGTTGCAAAAGGTTTACTCAAATGGATGGAGTGGATTATCACGAAATGTTCGCCCCGATGGCTAAACTAGTCACGGTTCGGACTTTATTAGCGCTTGCCGTCAAAAGAAACTGGATTATCCATCAATATGACATGAACAATACCTTTTTGCATGGTGACTTAGATGATGAAGTTTATATGAAAATCCCTTAAGGTTTCTCTCATGATAATGAAACTAGATTTTGTCGACTAAGAAAGTCGCTATATGGATTAAAGCAAGCTCACGCAACTAGTATCACAATTCACCATGTTTCTCTTGGCTTAAACTTCAGACAATCCCAGGCCAATCATTCTTTATTCATTTATGAAATCGATGGCGTGCTAATGGTTGTTTTAATTTATGTTGACGATGTTTTTATAACAGGGTATTGCCTCACCAAAATCCAAGAATCCAAGAAATAGCTTGACAAGGAATTCAGTGTCAAGGATCTTGGTACGTTAGAATATTTCTTGGCATAGAAGTCGCCAAAACAGCGATTTCCTTGTTCTAAGCCAACGAAAATATACGTTTGACATTTTGCAGGACAACGGGAAGTTAGACTGTAAATCGAGTCCTTTTCCTAGTGGGCAAAGATTGAAACTAGACAAAGGAGAAAAGGAACCACGCATTGACGCAAGTCAATATCACAGACTAATCGTTCGTCTTCTTTATCTTCAAGCAACTCGTCGAGATATCACGTATTCCGTCAACGACTTGAGCCAGTTTGTGGCCGACCCACAAAACAACCATATGGACTGTAAGGCCCCGTTCCCGGGATGTTCACAGCTGGTCAATCATTGCACATAAAACATACATTTAAATTAACATTAATAAAACATCGCAACAGAAACATTAAAAACAACATTTCATTTTATTATAAATGCTTTTGCAAATTAATACAACATTTGTTACAAAATATTATTTGTTCGCATTACAATGCAAAAACATTACACAAAAGAATGCCATCCAAAAAGAGCCAAGTAGCCACCCCATGCCATCCTCAGCAACCTTTACCTGCCAACTTGAAACACATAAAAGTCAGCATTGCTAAGTGAATTCTAGCTTTAAAATAAAACATACTTTACTTTCGTTTAAACCGTTCTTTACTTTCGTAGATGCTCACAAATCATACGTACACATAGACAATATCATTATTATCTTCATCATTCGTTCGGTAACTTTCATTCACATTCATTCATACTTTCTTACTTTCATTCGTACGTTCATTACTTTCAATGACATGTACAATACCCCGAACATTGTGCACGAAGCTGGTTATTGGGCCTGAGGTCTTTCATAGACCTCAAACATTGTGCACGAACCTGACTCCAGTACCTGGGGCAAGTATATTCACCACTTATCTTTTCTTTTTCACTTTGGACCAATGCCATATGCTATACCCCGAACATTATGCACAAAGCTGGTTACTGGGCCTGAGGTCTTTCATAGACCTCGAACATTATGGACGAAACTGACTCCAGTACCTGGGGCAAGCTTCAAGGATCCCATACATATGGTCAATCACAAGGATTACACCCAGCTTGCATCCTTCCGGGGTAGCTAACCCGCACACAGTTGAGCTAACACCCTTCATTGGGTGTGAACCTCCATACATTGCTTGCAAGCCTTTCTTATTTTATTCATTCATTAATGCATGCATATTTCATTACGTTCCTCTTTTCATTATCTTCCGCTTTACGTTACATAATACTTATTCATTTCTTTCATTAACATTCAACGTAAAGCCACGGGAAAATAATCATACAAATATCGAACATAAACATAACCATACAAAACATCACCATGCAAGGCACCACCATACATACATAACCCATCACATCATCTATGACCTCAAAAGTCAACTTACTTAGCCTCCGGAACCTCCCAAGTCAAGACCTACACTTAACTCTTTTCCCCCAAAAAATCAACAAATATTCTAAGTCTTTTAGGCGTATGAGATCTATTTAGGAGTATGAATAACACTTAGGCGTATGGGGGCTTCCAAACGCATAAGCACTATAGGCGTATGACCCTCAGTCGCATGACCTCCAGTCGCATGACTTTCAGGATCATGACCTTCAATCGCATGACTTTCAGGCGCATGAGCTTCAGTCGCATGACTTTCAGGTGCATGACCTTTGGTCGCATGACTTTCAGGCGCATGACTTTTGGTCACATGAACTTCAGTTGCATGAGGAAATTTCTAGATGCATGAGCCCTAATTGGGCACAGAAGTAGTCTCATTCGTACCTGAACGACAGATTGGAGTCCCCAAATCTTCTCTAACCTGTTCTAAGCTTATACCAACCATACTAAGCCTTAGAAACCCATACACATCAATATCAAACACAATCTACCCGAAATTCGAACCCCACCCGAATCGCTCACATCACACAAACACACAACCACACAAGCACAAACATACTGGTATAACACCTAACACAACAAAAATAGTTTCATATGCATTCCCAGCCCCAAAATTGGTTAAAACATGTGAAATAGGGGTTCTAGAACTCACCTTAGTAGCCTCTTCGGGTAAGACTTCCTTCAAACCCGTTTGCCTCAAGTTTCACCTCAAAACCCACTTGAATTTGGCTCTTCACCTTGATTCTTCAAACTCCCGAATAGAATTCTGCCCTTTCCCCTTTCTCTCTCTCAAAACCGACTGGAATGGGGAGGATGAGGGGAGAGTGAGCGGCCATGCCCCCCTTTACACCCACTCTTTCAAAGTTTTTTCCTTTGGCATATTTTACCCCTTAACTTGGATAAAATGCCTCCCCCCCCCCGTTTTCTTTCTTTCTTTGGCTTAAAAAAAATTAACCGGGTGTTACAAGTCCACCCCCCTTATATAGGTTTCGTCCCCGAAACCTGTCATCCCTCAAACAAATGTGGGTAATATTGTCTCATCTCTTCTTCGGTCTCCCACGTAGACTCAGATCCCTTTATGTGCTTCCATTGTACGCGCAAAAGGGGAACCTTTTATTACTCAACCTCTTCTCTTTATGGTCAATGATCGGCACTCGCTGCTCTACATAATTGAGTCGTTCATGTACCTTGATATCTTCCAGTGGTACAACCATATCCTTGTCTGCGAAACATTTCCTCAGATGTGATACATGGAATGTCGAATGAATTCCACTTAACTCCTCTAGTAACTCCAATCTATAGGCCACCTCTCCTACTCAAGCAATGATTCGGAAAGGCCCTATGTACCTTGGGCTCAACTTGCCCTGCTTCTGAACCGAATGATACCTTTCCAAGGTGATACTTTCAACATAACTCTATCACCCACATGGAACTCAATCGGTCTACGTCGTTTATCAGCATACGACTTTTGCCTATCTTTAGCTGCTTTCATGAAGGCCTTGATCCTTCCCAGCTTCTCAGTCGTAGCCTCGACCACCTCAACCCTCCCTATTTATTTTTGGCCAATATCACCCCAAACAAACGGGTGTTCTACATCTCTTACCATATAGCATCTCATTAGGAGGCATACCAATACTGGTATGATAATTATTGTTATATAAGAGCTCAACTAACGGTAAGTGGTCATCCCAACTTCCTCCAAAGTCAATGACACATGTTCGAAGCATATTATCTAGCATCTGAATGGTCCTTTCCGACTGACCATCCATCTGAGGATGATAAGCCGTGCTAATATGTAACCTCGTCCCCATTGCGTCGTGGAATTTCTTCCAAAATTTTGATGTAAACCGGGTGTCACGATCAGAAACAATAGACACCGGCACATCATGACGAGTTACAATCTCTTTAATGCATAGATCCGCCAACCTCTCAGATGAATAAGTCTCGTGAATCGGTAGGAAGTGAGCACTCTTCGTCAAACGGTCAACTATCACCCATATTGCATCATAACCTCGCGCAGTACGCGGCAGCTTCGTAATAAAATCCATGGTGATGTGCTCCCACTTACACTCCGACGATCTTCTCGTACCCAGCCATCACGCTTCATACCTAGCCACTAATAATCATTCTTCATGTCTTGGTACATCTTCGTAGCACCAGGATGAATGGAGTATCGAGTTTTGTGAGCTTCATTCATGATCTTCCCACGTAGATCCCCAAAACGAGGAATCCACATCCGCCCGAATTGGGTCCTGACACCGAGTGTGTTTTCACCCAATTCCGTAACCAAACCTCTCATTCTTTCGAAGTTAAGATGATCTTCTTTCA
This sequence comes from Flaveria trinervia, assembly GCA_025506515.1. Classification (NCBI taxonomy): domain Eukaryota; kingdom Viridiplantae; phylum Streptophyta; class Magnoliopsida; order Asterales; family Asteraceae; genus Flaveria; species Flaveria trinervia. Next base: position 58,306,456 of record CM046458.1, on the reverse strand, counting down.
ATGCCTCATCTTGAAGCTCTTTGACTTGCTTCATCACCTCAGAGGTCATAACCAACTGATAAGCCTTCACTCGAATCGGCTCGGGTCTCTCCTTTCGACTGAGGGCATCCACCACCACGTTGGCTTTGCCCGGATGGTAATGGATCTCACAATCGTAGTCTTTTATGAGCTCCAACCATCTCCTCTACTGTATGTTCAAGTCTTTCTGCTCGAAGAAGTACTTCAAGCTCTTGTGGTCAGTGAATATGGTGCACTTCGTCCCGTATAAGTAGTGTCTCCAAATCTTTAACGCGAATACCACGACTGCTAGCTCCAAGTCATGAGTAGGATAATTAACCTCATGAACTTTCAACTGTTAGGATACATAGGCTATAACCTTTCCTCTTTGCATAAACACACATCCCAACTCCAATTAGGAAGCATCTAAGTAAACCACCAAATCTTCACTTCCATCGGGTAACGACAAAATAGGAGCTTGAGTTAGTCTCGCCTTTAACTCCTCAAATGCCTCCTCTTGAGCTTGAACCCATACAAATTTTACATACTTATGGGTCAACATGGTTAGTGGAGAAGCGATCTTAGAGAAGTCTTGAATAAACCTTCTGTAATAGCCCGCCAAACCCAAGAAACTACAATCTCAGATGGCATCTTTGGAAACTTCCATTGCATCACCACCTCCACCTTTGCCGGGTCCACCATAATCCCTTCAGGATTCACCATGTGACCCAAGAACTGGACCTCACGCAACCAGAACGCGCACTTCGAGAATTTAGCATACAACTTCTCCCTTCTCAACGTCTCCAACACCTCTCGAATGTGACCAGCATGCTCATTCTCGCGCTTTGAATAAATCAAGATATCATCAATAACACAATCGCTAATTTATCCAACATCGGCCATCACACTCAGTTCATCAAGTCCATAAAAGCAGCTGGCACGTTAGTCAAACCAAAAGACATAACGAGAAACTCGTAGTGTCCATAGCGCGTGCGAAAAACTATCTTAGGGATATCCTGCTCTTTTACGTTTAACTGATGGTAACCAGATCGAAGATTTATCCTCGAGAACCAACTGGCACCTTGAAGCTGATCAATAAATCATCAATTCTCGGTAACGGATGTCGGTTCTTTACTGTCAACTTATTCAGCTCACGGTAGTCGATACACATCCTCATGCTATCGTCTTTCTTCTTCACAAATAAGACTGGAGCACCCCAAGGAGAGATGATCGGTCGAATGAACCCCTTATCAAGTAACTCCTGCAGTTGCTCCATCAACTCCTTCATCTTAGTTGGAGCCAACCGATATGATGCCTTAGCAACTGGTTGGGCACTTGGTATCAAATCAATCTGAAACTCAATCTCCCGGTCAGGTGGCACCCCTAGTAAGTAGGGGGTGTAAATAAGCCGAGCCGAGCCCGAGCTCACTTAGGCTCGAGCTCAGCTCGTTTTAGTTGTAGAAAGCTCGAGCTCGAGCTCGGCTTGATTGAAGTTTTATTTTAAAGCTCGAGCTCGGCTCGTCAAAAAATTATCAGGCTCGAGCTCGGCTTGTTTATTGTTAAATTACTAAAATTTTATATTTTATAATTACTTTTATTTTTTATAATGAAACTTTTTATATTTAACATATATATATTATTTAATTAATTTTATCATAATAATATATATAATAATTATGATTTATGTACATATATATTATATATATTTTATATGTAAATAAAAAAATTATATAAAACAAAAAGTTCATTTAGGCTCGCGAGCCGGCTCGAGCTCGAAATCTAAAGCTTGAGCTCGAGCTCGTTTAGTAAACGAGCCATGATGTGAGCTCGAGCTGGGGCTCGAGCTCGTTTAAGCTCGGCTCGATTCGAGCTTTTTTCGAGCCGATCCCGAGTAGCTTGCGAGTCGGCTTGGCTCGTTTACACCCCTACTGGTAAGTCTTCGGGAAATACATCTGGAAAGTCACACACAATCGGTATATCAGATAGTTGTGGTGTTGGTGTATCCACATCCTTTACATAGGCCAGGTAGGCGCTACATCCACGCCTCATGCACTTTCCCGCCACCACCATCGAAATCACTTTCGGAATCGTAGTGACTCAATCACCATAAACCGTCACCAAACTCCTGTTAGGTGCTGTCAAACAAATCATCTTTTTGCGACACACAATGTTCGCCTCGTAGTCCGCCAACCAATCCATTCCTAGGACTACATCGAACCCGCCTAAGGTCATCACGAATGGTCTAACAGGAAACTTGTGATCTTCTAATTCCACGTCACAACCTTCTATCATCTCAGAAATCCTAGTAGACTTACCTATGGTAGTTTCTACATCAAAGGGCGCATCTACACTCCTACTATTAACATGCAGTTTAGCACAGAAAGCAACAAAAATAAAACTTTTACTAGCACCAGAATCAAATAACACAGAGGCTAAAGTTTGGTTTTCTAGAAACGTATTTGACACAACATCAGGGTCCGTCCTAGCCTCCTCATGCATCATCATAAACGCTCTGGCGCTCGCCCTTTGTCCTTCTCCCCCAGCCTTCTTCACTCCCGAACCTTCAGCCCTCGGCTTCTTGCAGTCCCTACTCATGTGGCCCTCCCCGCCACAACTAAAACACCTCCATGCCTTGCATTTCCTCTCCATATGACCAGGCTTCCCACACTTGAAGCAGATGTTGACCCCCATTTGCATTCTCCCGAATGCTCCTTCCCGTATTTACCACACCTCTTCAACCCTGCACCAAATGTGACCACGCGTCGGTCACCCACCTTCTCCACCTTATTGTTTGGAGCGGCTCCGCCACGTCCAAACTGTTTCCCGTTCTAGTTCCGGTCACCACCACCCTTCTGGTTCACCTCAGCCACCACCACCTCTCGCTCATCATATAATCTACCCGCCAAATCAACCGTCAACCTGAACGTGTTTGGCTAGGCAGCGATCATATGCCTACGGATATCCGCCGGCAACCTGTGGATGTACCTCTTGATCTTTCGTGAATGATGCGTCACCTGATCCGGCTCCAGCCGTTCCATTTCGTTAATTTGGTGGTGTACAACTGATATGTCATGGTTCTCGCCTCCAACTACAGGAACTCCCTTTCCACCTTATCCATTTCCCTAAGAGGACAGAACTCCTCAATCACCAATTTCTTCAGCTCAGACCACCTCATTCTTCCAATCGCCCGATTACCCTCGGCTTGGACAATATTGTCCCACCAACACAAAGCCGAGTCCACAAACGAGTGGGCAACAAACTTCACCTTCTGGTCCTCTCGACACTCGCTAATATCAAATACAACCTCCATTTCTCTCACCCACCGGTGAGCAGTAGCAGCAGTGCTATTTCCATCAAAAGTCGGGGGCTTGCATCTCATAAATGCCCCATAGTTACAGCCTCGTGCTGCCTCAGGTACACGCTCTTCCTCTTCTTCTTCATCAGTAGAGACAACCGTCTTAGTCTCGGGCCGTCCTCTTTGACCCATAGGCCTACTCCTTTCCTTCCTTTCTCCTTCCCTCATAGCCTTGAATACTTCGGTCACCATAGACGGTAAGATCATCTGCATGACCTGGTAATTAGCACTCTCGTCTCCGCCCTCTGGATGAGGAGTCTCGAGCTTTCCATGAGCCACCTCTTCGGCCCTAAGCCTTCCTCTTGTGACTCGTGGTTCAGCACCACGTCCACCACGACCTCTACCTCGAGAAGCCTTAGAAGATCTACCACCAGCCATCCTCTAAACATGCTATAAGATTCAAACACCAACACGGTCATTCAAGGTAATAGCTCAGTTTATGTCAAGTATCATAAGTCCCTAATTACAGTGGCAAGTTGTGATTAACCACTTACTTTACTCTTTATACCCTAAGCATTTCCTATCCTGACTACATCACTATCTAAATCTACAAACAACACATAAACCACATTACATGCACACGTAATACCGGTTAACATTAAGAAAATACCTAATGGCACGCGGCTACTCAGACTGGCATCCTTTCACTTTCCGTCCCATTTTCAGTTTAAGTTTAGGATTATTTTGAAAATTTACATGTTTCACTTAAACTTTGGCTCTGATACTAATTTGTAAGGCCCCGTTCCTGGGACGCTCACAGCTGGTCAATCATTGCATATAAAACATACATTTAAATTAACCTTAATAAAACATCACAGGGGAAACATTAAAAACAACATTTCATTTCATTATAAATGCTTTTGCAAATTAATACAACATTTGTTACAAAACATCATTTGTTCGCATTACAATACAAAAACATTACACAAAAGAATGCCATCAAAAAAGAGCCAAGTAGCCGCCCCGTGCCATCCTCAGCAACCTTTACGTGCCAACTGGAAACATATAAAAGTCAGCGTTGCTGAGTGAGTTCTAGTTTTAAAATAATACATACTTTACTTTCGTTTAAAATTGTTCTTTACTTTCGTACATGATCACACATCATACGTACACATAGATAATATCATTATTATCTTCATCATTCGTTCGTTAACTTTCATTCACATTCATTCATACATTCTTACTTTCATTCGTACGTTCATTACTTTCGAATGACATGTACAATACCTCGAACATTATGCACAAAGCTGGTTACTAGGTCTGAGGTCTTTCATAGACCTTGAACATTGTGCATTAAGCTAACTCCAGTACCTGGGGCAAGTACATTCACCACTTATCTTTTCTCTTTCATTCCGGCCAATGCCATATGCTATACCCGAACATTGTGCACGAAGCTGGAAACTGGGCCTAAGGTCTTTTATACACCTCGAACATTATGCATGAAGTTGACTCTAGTACCTGGGGCAAGTGGCGGGGATCCCATACATATGGTCAATCGCAAGGATTAGACCCCAACGTGCATCCTTCCGGGGTAGCTAACCCGCACACAGTTGAGCTAACATCCTTCATTGGGTGTGAACCTCCATACATTGCTTGCAAGCCTTTCTTACTTTTATTCATTCATTAATGCATGCATTCTTTCATTATGTTCCTTTTTTCATTATCTTCCACTTTACGTTAGATAATACTTATTCATTTCTTTCATTAACATTCAACGTAAAGCCACAGGAAAATAATCATACAAAATATGGAACATAAACATAACCATATAAAACATCACCATGCAAGGCACCGCCATACATACATAACCCATCACATCATCTATGGCCTCAAAAGTCAACTTACTTAGCCCTCGGGAACCTCCCAAGTCAAAACCTACACTTAACTCTTTCCCCCCAAAAAATTAGGGAATATTCTAAGTCTTTCAGGCGTATGAGCCTATTTGGCCGTATGAAGAACATTTAGGCGTATGGAGGGCTTCCAGACGCATGAGCACTATAGGGCGTATGAACCCTCAGTCGCATGACCTCCAGTCGCATGACTTTCAGGCACATGACCTTCAGTCACATGACTTTCAGGCGCATGAGCTTCAGTCGCATGACTTTCAGGCGCATGAGCTTCAGTCGCATGACTTTCAGGCGCATGAGCTTCAGTCGCATGACTTTTAGGCGCATGACCTTCAGTCGCATGACTTTCAGGTGCATGACCTTCAGTTGCATGACTTTCGGTCGCATGAACTTTAGTCGCATGAACTTCAGTCGCATGAAGAAATTTCCAAACGCATGAGCCCTAATTGGGCGCAGAAGCAGTCTCATTCGTACCTGAACGACAAATTGCAGTCCCCAAACCTTCTCTAACATGTTCTAAGCTTATACCAACCATCCTAAGTCTTAGAAACCCATACGCATCATCATCAAACACAATCTGCCCAAAATCCAAACCCCACCCGAATCGCTCACATCACACAAACACACAAACACACAACCACACAAGCACAAACATACGGGTACAACACCCAACACAACAAAAACAATTTCATATGCATTCCCAGCCCCAAAATTGGTTAAAACATGTGATATAGGGGTTCTAGAACTCACGTTAGTAGCCTCTTCGAGTAAGACTTCCTTCAAACCCATTTGCCTCAAGTTTCACCTCAAAACCCACTTGAATTTGGCTATTCACCTTGATTCTTCAAACTCTCGAATGGAATTCTGCCCTTTCCCCTTTTCTCTCTCTCAAAACCGACTGGAATGGGGAGGATGAGGGGAGAGTGGGCAGCCATACCCCCCTTTACACCCACTCTTCCAAAGTTTTGTCCTTTTGACATATTTTACCCTTAACTTGGATAAAATGCCTTCCCCCCCCCCTTTTTCTTTCTTTCTTTGGCTTAAAAAATAACCATGTGTTACATGGACACGGCAAATCGAGTTCTTGCATATTTAAGGCAACATCAGGCCAAGGCATCCTCCTCTCTTGAAAAAGAGATCTCTTTTTAACCGCTTATTATGACTCTAATTGGCTAGGATGTCCATATACAAGACGATCACGTACTGGTTTTTTCCTACTACTAGGAGGGACTCCTATTTTTTGGTGAACCAAGAAACAATCTGTAGTCTTACGCTCCTCCGCTGAAGCCGAGTACGAAGCAATGGCGTCCATGGTTAGTGAGATTCTTTAGGTGCGTTGGTTACTTAGTGAATTACAAGTTCATATTTCATCGTCCACGCCTCTATTTTGCGACAACCAAGCGGCTCGACACATAGCCAACAATCCTATTTTCCATGAGAGAACCAAACACGTCGAGATGGATTTTTATTTTGTGCATGAACAGGTCGAATCCAATGAAATTATTCCCATGAATATTAGCAGCAAAATGCAAGTTGCAGATTTGTTAACAAAAGGTCTCACAGCACAACAACTCAACTTTCTTCTTGGCAAGATAGGCATTGCAAACTTGCATGCTTCATCTTGAGGGAGAATATAGAATTTCTTGTATGTTTTCTATTATAATTGATCTTATTTAGTTCATATCTCCTCCTCATTTAGAGGAGGAATTTACGAATCTTATTGTTGATCCCATCTCTATTTATTCATTGTAATGCTCATTTTCCATTAATAAGAAAATATTGAAAACATCTTCTCCTTGAGTATACCATTTTAATACCCTATGCAGTTGAAGCCTTGAACCACCGGTCATCTGTCACATCGACCAACCGTCGTCGACCTGCTGACTACTACGGTGGCCTTTACCACCGCCATCTATGTTTTTCACCATCCACTTCAAGGTAACAATTTCTAGTTTTTTTACTTTATTACACAATGAAATTAGGATTTAGGGTTTATTTTATACTATTTCTAATATCTAAGTGTTATTTATTATAAAAATTAATGATTTAAAATATTTCAAAATATAGGTTATTGGTTAATGGTTATTTAGTTCAATTTATAATATTTAGTTCAATTTATAATATTTAGGTTTATGAAATTAGACATATAAAGTAGGGATTTGAAAGATTAAAAAACAAGTCTTATTGATAACTTTTTAAAATTTTTTTATAAATGGGATATTAATTTTAATAATGATATGCAACCAATTGATGATGATTAGATGTGGGCAAAAAATCGGTTTGGGAACCGGTTTGGCCGAAAAAACCGAAACTAGTTTGAGGCCCAAACCGGTTTCAACCCGACCCAAACTGGCCGGTTCGGATCGATTTGAGCATTTCACCTTTGAAACCGGTTTCTGAACCGAAACGGTTCCCAAACCGGTTTTCAAACCAGTTTACAACCCGTTTCCAAACCGGTTTCAACCCGATTTTTAATAAATAACCGTTGGGTAACGGCTATATAGTCGTTTGGACCCATTTTGACCGTTTTTTGAGGTTTTTTAATCATTATACCCCTATTAGGTTAGTATATATATGTATTGGATGTTTTGTTTAAATCACAACAACTTAAAACATTCTCTACTCTTAAAAATCTCAAAAATGCTCTCACAAATACTTTCGTATTAAACGCTCTTATCGAAAATCTCTCAAATGGCTTCATCAAGTGCTCAATCATCCGTTGGTTGTGAAGCGTCTTCAAGCAACGTGGTGGTAGCAATCCTTCATACGAATAGGAACCCCGAGCTATGATGCAATTACGACTTATGTCAAATGGCTAGCGGTCCAAACAAGACTCGTTGCAAGTTTTGTCATAAGTTTTTAAAAAAAGATGCAAATACAACATTGAAATCATATTTCAAATAAATATTGTAAAGCGTTGAAAGGTAAACATTCTCAAGGTCAAGTTTCAATGACAAACGAAAGAAATATTTGGTCTTATAACGTTGATGCGGTTCGGGAGCAAATGGCGCATTTTGTAATTCAAGAAAACTTGTCATTCAAATATTTCGACAACGAACGTTTGACTCGACTCGTTCAACGAACTCTCCAACCACATTACAGCAATGTAAGTCATGCTATTATTCAAAGAGGTTTAAAAATATTGAAAAAAGCTAAAAATAAATTAATATTTATTTTGAAAATTTACAAACCAGTGTTAACTTAACTAGTGATGTTTGGTCGACATCTCATGGCTCACCGGACTTGTACATTTGTGTCACCGCCTATTGGGTTGAACCCGATTCATGGCAAATGATGAAACATACGATTGCGTTTGAATTGTTTGATTCTCCTCACACCGGCCAAAACAATTGTTTTATCTTATTGATAAAGTTATTCAAACGTATAAATTAGAAAACAAAATATTTTTATATATTTTGATAATGCGTCAAATAACACTCTTACGATAGATCATTTGAAATTAAAATATAAACCAATGTGTGAGGGTGTGTTTTTCATAGTCCATATGTTGCGCACATTATAAACTTAGCTGTTAAAGACGGTTTAAAAACAACTGAAACAGTGAAAGATTGTTTCAAAAGATTGTTACGTGACATTTTTAGCAATAACAAAAGTTATACTAGAAATCACAAGTTATATAAAGACACAAATACCAAATTTTTAGGCCCGAATTAGAACGTACCAACACGATGGAATTTCCTTGTAACATATTTTTAAAGGCTATTGAACAAAAAAGTTTAACAACCTTTCATAATAGATTTGATAAGTCATGAAAAGGCAAATTCTTACCATCCATCAGGTGGGTCGTTATTGAATAAGTAATAAAAATGTTTCAAATTTTTAAAAACGCAACTACATGTCTTTCCGGAGTTTATTATCCAATGAGTCTGTTAGTACTTCACCAAATTTATTTAATGACTTCAAAATGAGATGTCGTGTAGGAGTAGACCTTATTCGGATATGATACCTCCAATGAAAGAAAAACTTATAAAGTATTTTACAGAAATGTCTCCGGTTATTACATGGGTCGCTGCTTTAAACCCTTGTTTAAATTTGTTGGGGGGTTAAAACTTTACTTGATAAAATTACTTTTAATTTGAATTTAAAAGTTGATAACCCAATGTATAGTAAAACTTTAAAAGTTACTTTTAACAAACAATTAGAAAACATGTATGATGTTTATTTATTAAAATACGAGGAAACATCACAAACCCATAAGACTTTAAGGCATAAGACAAATGTCGAAATTTGAATAATCCAATGTTTGATTTATATAATACTTTAAGGGATTAATGTAATAAACGTCCATGCGGTAACACTCCGAGTAATGAACTCGGGAGGTATGATCTTACAAACTTTTTATCCAACTCCACAAGATTTTAAAAATTTCGACTTGTTGGTTTGGTGGCTAGGTAATGAAGATTAATTTCTCATCCTATCCACCATGGCCAGAGATTTACTAACCGTCCAAGCTTTCAAGGTAGCTTCGGAATCTGCTTTTTCTGTTAGCGGCAATGTTATATCAATAAGATGAACTTGACTCACTTCACAAAGCGGTTGAAATGTTAATTTGCTTGCAAGATTATTTGGATGCAGCGGAAAGAGTACAAGACAAACGCTCAGTTGAATGAGAACCAGAATATGAAGCATGATTATATGAGGACGATGTTAAGAGCAGATTGACACCCAAAATGACCGATGATGAATCGGCATATCGTGACTACCTTCGTAACAGTTCCGGTTCTGGTGGTGAAGAATAAGCGTACAAGTATGTAACGGAAGAACGAAAAAACGACTATGCTAAATGTTTAGTTTTTAAAAATTATTATTTAAACTTGTATGTTGTTTAAATTGTATAAATGTTTTATATTGTTTACTTGTATTTAATTTGTATACATATGTTTATAAATGTTTTACTTGTATAAATGTTTTAAAATGTATAAATGTTTTACTTGTATAAATGTTTTAAATTGTATATATATTTTAACAAAAATGTTTTAAACTGCATAAATATTTTACTTGTATATGTTTTAAATTGTTTAAATGTATTAAATTGTATAAATATTTAAAATTTGTATATATATATTAACAAAAAGTTTTAAATTTTCTTTGAATTTGAAATAATAATTATTATACGATATAAAAAAATATAAACCTAACCCGTTTCCAAACCGACCCAAACCGGTTTAAGGCCAAATCGGTTTTGACCTTAGTTGACCAAACCGGTTTGGGTTTAAACCCGGTTTGTACACCTCTAAATGATGATATTGAGTCAACTACTCATTCATTTGAGTTCAATTTCTTCAATCACAAATGAATTTGATTCGAATCATCTTTCTTCATATCTCATTATCATGTTTTTTTTCTTTACTAAAATATATGTACGAGAAAAGCTTTCTTTTACATTATCCTAAACTTTTCTCTTAGATCCGCTACCGAAAGCCATGAACCTCAGTAACCTACATTTTTCTCCTTATTAAAAAAGCAATTGAAAAATCTTTTCATTCTATTTAATAACACAAACAACCATTGGTGGGATTAATTTTAAAAAAACGATTGTTAGGCGTGAAAGATGGCACCACTCGTAAATGTACCCTCTTTCCAGGGCACAAATGAAATTTCCACTTTCCCGCCCACTCCTCGATCAGACAATCCCATTAAATAAATATATAAATAATAACAATAATATCATCGTCCCCATTGAATACATTTCTTCCCACTCTCCACTTCAATCGGACCTTCACTAACCCCTCAACACCACGTCTCCTGCACAAATCAAAGTAAGTTTCTTCACTAATCCACAACAATTTCAATAATATCATCTAACAATGCTTGTGTTTGTTCATACATCTTGATTTACGTGTATCGGAGCACATTCGGCTTTCGATTTTGTGCTTTTTTGCTTCAAAAGTGGTTGTATGTTGTGATTGTAGTTTGTAGTTTGGATTTCGTTACGTCTGTGTTGTGTTTATTGTGTTTGAAGGTTTTTTTGTTTGGTTTGTTTTCTAGGGTTTTGCGTGAGAAATGGTGCCCAAAAATGAACCTGCTGAAGAACCGCTAGCGGATTCTCCGACGTCAGTGCTTGAAGACGAGGTGTGTTATCGTGTTTATGCTTTTTTATTTTGCTTATTTTGTTAATGCTTTATGTACTTTGCTCTGTATAGGCTTAAAATTGACTTTTTGATGCGTGCGTTTGTGCGTGTATTTATTGTTTATAGTTTATAATACTTTAGCTAGTTTGTTTTGTGATATCTGGTAGCTATATGGGATGGGTGTAACCTGTACGAATTCGAATTTAGAAGTGTTTAAATTCTAGGGTTTTTAGGGTTTAGGGTTTAGTGATGTGTTTTTCACTCTGAATTTTTTGTTGTGACAAATACTGGAACTGTGATTACATTTTAAAAGATGAGCATCTACAGTTATTTGTTATGCCGTGACCTGTTATATTGATGGATTGCTGTATCTTCTCTGATATACAAGTTTATGTCTGGATATTAAGTTTAAAAAGTTAGGGTTCTGACTTCTGGTTTATTTTGAAGGACGTCTGCAAGGAGAAAGTTGGTGTGGAGTTGGATGAAGATGCGATTCTTGAGGCTAAAAATGGGGACTCTTTACTCATATCAGATGCAATGGCAGAGGAGGAAAAGAAACTTGAACATGAAAGGCAAATAAAAGAAGATACTGTGGAAAAAGAAGCACCCACATTGAATGACACACAATTTACTAAACTGGACGAGCTTCTTACTCAGACTCAGCTTTACACTGAGTTCTTATTGGAGAAAATGGATGACATCACCAATGTATTTTCCTATTTTCTCTTTACTTTTGCCTTGGCTTGTAATTTTAAGTTGCTGACATTTTCTGAGTTGTAGAATGTGGCTGAAGAGGCTGATGAAGTAAAGGAGGAGCAGGAGGAGAAGAAGAAAGGTCGTGGTAGAAAAAGGAAGGCTGCCTCTACTTACAACACTGTAATTGCTTATCTTGTTTACATATATGCATTTTGTATTAGTTAAGCCCATTTTGTCTCCTAATATTATGGAATCTCACTTCAGTTTGTGAACTTTTACGTTAAAGAGCTTTGTTTTTTAAGTTAAAGAGATACTAATACAAATGGGTTCTATGCATTCTCAGAGGAAGGCCAAGACAGCTGTAGCAGCCATGCTTACACGATCTGAAGAAAGCACCCTTCTAAAGATGCTAATCTTACTAAGGAAGAGAGAGCTGAAAAAGAACAGGGTGAACTTGTTCCCTTATTAACTGGTGGAAAGTTGAAAACTTATCAAATTAAAGGTGTGAAGTGGTTGATTTCACTTTGGCAGAATGGGCTTAACGGTATTTTGGCTGATCAAATGGGCCTTGGCAAGACAATCCAAACTATTGGCTTTCTTGCACATTTAAAAGGAAAGGGTTTAGATGGGCCATACTTGGTTATTGCCCCTCTGTCAACTCTGTCAAACTGGTTAAATGAGATATCCAGGTATTCTTTTTTTGTTCTTTTACTCATTAATATTATATTAGTTTTTTTAATAAAATAACTTATAAACTTGTTTCTTGTTTGTGAAGGTTTGTGCCATCTGTGAATGCAGTTATCTATCATGGTGACAGGAAGGAAAGAGATGAGATAAGGAGAAAGAAAATGCCAAAGAAAGTAGGACCGGATTTTCCCATTGTGATTACCTCGTATGAAGTGGCCATGAACGATGCTAAGAAACACTTGAGGCATTACAATTGGAAATATCTTGTGGTTGATGAGGTGCTTATAACTGGTTTTTTGATCAATTTTGTCCTGCCTCCTGTTTTTTACCCCTTAAAATTGTATGATGTATCTGAACCATTTTTTGTTTTATCATGACTTGCAGGGTCATAGATTGAAAAATTTTAAGTGCAAGTTATTGAGAGAATTAAAATGGTTGCATGTTGAAAACAAGCTTTTGTTGACTGGTACACCTCTGCAAAACAATTTAGCAGAACTTTGGTCATTGCTCAACTTCATCTTGCCTGATATTTTTTCATCCCATGACGAGTTCGAGTCATGGTATTTATGTCTTCAGTTTTTTTTAAAGTCCTAACTTCATTCTTGTGTTGTTTTTTCTTGCTCATATTGCAATCATTTAATGGCATTATTTAGGTTTGATTTTTCTGGAAAATCCAATACTGAGGAAGCTGAAGAAGGGAGGAAAGCACGAGTATGTACATGTTAGATATACCTCTATTTCCTTTTCTTTTAATGTTAAAGTTTACAAATGGGATATTCAATTAATTGCAGGTTGTAGCAAAATTGCATGCTATATTGCGTCCTTTTCTGCTAAGACGGATGAAAGAAGACGTTGAGCTATCACTTCCTCGCAAGAAAGAGATTATTTTATATGCTAATCTTACTGAGCATCAAAAGAACTTTCAGGATCATCTAGTCAACAAGTCCCTGGAAGCATATCTGCGAGAGAAAGTAGACACTGGTATTTTAAGCACATTTTTTCTGATAAATATTTATAATACTATACCTGACTATTGAACCAAATCAAAGATAATGAAACTAAAATGAATTATATTAAATTCTTAATGCATCCTGAATTACAAATAACAAAAGTGAAGACAGTTTAGTTTTGTAGACCAAGGATACTTTGCTGTCACACTCACAATTTCACATGGTTTTGAAGACAGAGAAAGTAGATCATTCTTGGTAAACTTTTTAAATGCTTGAGACTTGCACAGTAGAAACATCTGGTGATTTGAGGTTTTTTTATGTTGTACAATGACAATTAGAGGTGGCAAGTGACCATATATAAATGGGTTGAATAAGGTTATGTTTTATCTCTACCTTGTCAAATCAAGCTAAAAAATCTAAGATGGAATAAAGTCAAGGGGGATGAAACTAAAGTCATCCAATGTGTATTTGATTGCTTTAAGGCCCACCTAAACCGTTCTTTTTTATATAGATTATATTTAATATTGTTTGATCACATTTTTTGCATATTAAGAGTTTTTAAAACAAAAAATATGTATCAAATTGTGTTTGCAGGGTTTTCTTTGATTTGATTTGACCTGCCTTAAAAACTTGTGTTTTCTTGATCCACTACACATTATTAGCTTTTGTGTAACTTCTTCCTGAAAAATACTTTGGATCCTCTGGTTTGTAATGTGTCTGGGAAACAAGCTTTCCATTTATGGTGCTTAATGTTTGTATTGTGAAATTTTGCAGGTCGTGGTGTGAAAGGGGCACTTCATAATATAATGATTCAGCTCCGGAAAAATTGCAACCATCCTGACCTCTTAGAGGCAGATTTTGAGGGTTCATGTATGTGTCATTTTTCACCAATAATCCTATTCAAATAACTTTTTGAGAACATAAAAACAATCTACTTTTTTGTTTTTATGGGGATAGGTTTCTATCCACCTGTAGAACAGATAGTTGCACAGTGTGGAAAATTTCAGTTGCTGGACAGATTGCTGCAAAAGTTGCTTTCTCGCAAGCACAAAGTATGCCATATAGAACATCTATATTTTGACATTTGTGATTGTATGGTTTACCATCTTGGTGTTTATTTTAATCACTCATGTTTGATTTTGGTAAACAGGTTCTAATTTTCTCTCAGTGGACTAAGATTCTTGATATAATGCATTACTACTTCAGTGAGAAGGGTATGGCAGTCTGTAGAATTGATGGCAATGTGAAATTGGAAGAGAGAAGACAACAGGTAAGCACAGCTCATAAAACTTTCATTTTATGGTTCATTTACTATTTGTTGATTCTAAATAGCTGCTGTCATGTAATATATTTTGTTAGGATTGTTTGACCCTACTTACCTATATGTAATTTGTACTTCTCTACAATTATGCAATAACAGATCCAGGACTTCAATGATGTGGACAGTGAGTATAGAATCTTCCTTCTGAGCACACGGGCTGGTGGGTTAGGAATCAATCTCACTGCTGCTGATACCTGCATATTATACGACAGTGACTGGGTAAACGATTTTGTTTTTTCGTTTCCTTAAGAGTTGGCAAATGAGCTGGTTGGATGGGTCAGATAACTGGATCATTTTAATATGACGAGAACAATGCGTTGTTACTATGATAATAGTCTTATGATATAACAATTGTGATGACTTTTGACCTGTTAAAGTTGTATTATCCAAATTGATCTCTTCACCTCTGATGACATTTTCTATCATCGCATTCAATTCCGTTTTAATCTTTTTAATCATTATATGCATTTGAGTGCAGAACCCTCAAATGGATTTACAGGCAATGGATAGATGTCATAGAATTGGCCAAACAAAGCCTGTGCATGTGTACAGGCTTGCAACTGCTCTATCTGTTGAGGTATATTTATTTTTATTTTATCAGCTTTATAATCTGCCTTTACAGTGTTCTGTGAGTAAACATTTTATGTTGAATAATATTTCCAGGGCCGAATTCTGAAGCGAGCATTCAGTAAATTAAGGCTAGAGCATGTGGTGATTGGTAAAGGTCAATTTCAACAGGAAAGAACAAAAGCAAGCAATGAAGTTCTAGAGGTATATTTCTGTTTTTTACACAGCATCCATTATTTAGGGTGTAAACAAGCTGGGTTCAAGCAACATTTGAGGATTTTAATTATATGAATATTAATTATGTTTATATATTTATAAATTATGTATATTTAACGCAACATATATTATTCAGTGGTTTGCATCGAAATTTTATATAATAATAGTAGTCTTTATATGTAATTATATATTTACTGTCTAAAAATAATTTATTATGTCTTATAAATAGTAGGCTCCTGCCCTTGGTCAAACTTGGTGTGTGAAGGCTTGTGCTTGTTATTATAGGCTTGAACTTGATTCCAGCTTTTAGTGAGTTGATATTGAGTAACTCAGGAGCTGCTTGTCTCATTCACATCTCTACATTTATCAAGCATGTTTTTTTTATTTACTAGAATTTTATATTTTCAGGAAGAGGATATGTTGGCTCTTTTGAGAGACGACGATGACCCCGAAGATAAAATGGTACAGACTGATATCAGCGACAAGGATCTTGAAAAGGTGTTGGATCGAAGTGATCTGATCGCTGGACCTGCAAAGGCAGATGAGAAACCAAACTTTATGACGAGCACACTTCCCCTAAAAGGCCCAGGTTGGGAAGTGGTCATTCCCACCTCCACCGGAGGGATGCTTTCAACTGTCAACAACTAACTTGACAACCAACGCTTCTGTCCCGTTTGACCCTTTTTGTTTATGTTTATTTTTGCGTACATGCGACTGGACCCACTTTTTTTGGTAAAACTTTGGTATGATGTATGATTTTGGGTGTAGGAAGGGAATTAAAAGTGGGTTCCATGTAATTGACGATTTGGTAATGGGCAGAAAGAGTGCTATGGTCTCCTCTATTTATCACCTTCAATGATGAAAGAGTTGAAATGGGTTTTTTAACACTTTGACCGTTTAATTTTTTTAGACGCTTAACGTGTTACATAAGGTTAAAACTATGTTTTTGCAAATAATAAAGTAGGTATTAGAATTTGGTAAATTGGATACTAATGATCCAAACATTGACTTATTGTCTAACTAATAATAATCCAACTATCAATTTGGTTAACAATAACCCTAATTTTTATTTTTGTTGATAGCAATTCTATTAGTATAATTGTTTATTGATTTACATTTAATTTTTATTTAATTTTGATCTATGATGATTATAAATAAAATATGGAAACATAAACAAAGTGGAGTAAAATGTAAGAGTAAATTGATTATAATTTTGCTACTTTGAATAGGTTAGAATTTTTATTAAATTATTAAAACATAATTTGTCTTAAAATTTCAATACCTATCGTGCCATCACGGACCTTTCAGCGGTTCTAAAGCAAAAAATTGATTCAACTTGATAAAACATGATTAACAGTTGATCTTGAATTTTTCATAGAAATGATAAAACAGTTTTTCCAAAATTTCTAACATCTAAAGTAAATAATCGGACTAATCAAACGACTATACCAAAGATGTGACAGTTAAAGCAAATTTTAAATGAGATCATAACATCATATAAATAAAAAATGAAGTTTCAAATATCATGAGACTATCTATTTGCCCTAAATTTAAATTTGAAAGACAAATTTACATGTATAGTAAACATAAACCCATAATCAACATATGGATTTAAAAACATTTCAATTTCAATTTCACCTTTAGCCAAAATGCATCATAACTGATGATCCAAACTCCATACCAAACACCATAAGAATAAAACCAAAACCTAAAGCATAAAACTTAAAGATTAACTCTACTTGCATCAACCTTTTATATATAGTTATTGAATGATAATCCAAAGTTCCAAAGCAAACACTTTCTGATCACTATCGCTGTCACCGTCACTATCACCACCCTTGCACAGGCCACCGGCTCTTCGGATCCATACGCCAAGACGACGACCGCACCGTCAACCCCTCAACCGACCGCCGCCGCACACCGCCTCTAGCTTTCTTCAAAGAGAATATCTTACTCACAAATCTCCAAGCTCGATTCCTACTCCGGCAGCCATGATTATTATTATTAGTATGATTATTTTCATCATCATCATCATCATCATCATCATCACAATACACATTGATTCAGTGAGCTTCTGATATGTCCTGAATCTTGCAGGAGTGAAGAATCTATCTCCGCCGTGAACCGGCGAGAGGCGTTTGAACCGGTGAATTTGGTCCGGTCGAGGGAGAATGATCTGTTTCCGTTGGAGCTGAAGGTTGTGTTGATCGGATCAACCATTTGTTGATTGTTGTTTATGTGAAGGTCGTCGTCAGTAAGAATGTGAATGAATGAATGAATGAATATATTCTTTGAATGGTTGACTTTTGAAATAGTGCTAGTTGAAACTAGTTGGAACTTGGAAGCATGCTTGATAGCAACGTTACTTATTTTGTTTTTTTTTTATTTATTATTAATTTATCTATTTTACACCATCGATCATGACTCACTGTAATCTAAAGCATAACAACCCTTGATTTGGAATCATTAAATTTAGTCAGACTTTTTATTACATCATATATTTTTTTTAACAGCAAAACAAATATATATATTAATCAACATAGAATTATCACCAGCAATACGCTAGGATAAAACATCACATATTCATCACCATTATTAAGGAATATCCAAATTACATCATGTTTGCCATCTTATATCATCAAGTTTTGCTTTAATTTTAATCCACCAGTATGTGTTAACCTTGATTTCTTCCACAGTTTCCTCCACACTCGGATGTTTCCCATTGAAGAGAAAATCATTTCAAGCCATCCAAATAGACCAGAGCGAAGCCATACCTATGCATTGCATACATTTCTTTAGGTTAGTCGACCCTTGTACCTCCTGCATTTTTGCCATAACGTCTCGGACATTTTAAGCATTCAGCCACGAAATCTTGCACCACCTCTTTACTGCAACCCATACTTCATAGCAAAAGCACAAGTGACCAAAGCGTGATCCACTGATTCTTCATGTCCAAAGCATAGGCTGCACTCCACTGATGGTAGGTTAACTCCACGATTCTTCAGTTCTTTCTTTACTGGGATCCTATTTAACCTTGCTTTCCAAACAAAACCATTAACCTTTATTGGTGCCCACTTACTCCATTCCATCGGGTCTAGATCCATACACTAACGATTTGATTCGATAATTCGCCTTAGCTCCTTTGTCGAGAAATCTCCGGAGTTACTTGCTTCCCATCTCCAATGATCCTCTCCATTATTGAAGGTGACATTTTGTAATAAATTTTCTATCTGCACACTCTCCATCATCTCATCATGTGTAAGTTTCTTTCTTTTCCATTTCCATTTAAAAACCACATTATTTATGGTGATCTCCACCCTTTTTTGCACTGTGCATAATTTTTCTTTCTCTACCTTAAACAACGCAGGGAATGATTCTTTCAAAGCCACCTCCCCAAACCAAATGTCTAGCCAAAATTTAATCTTGTCACCTTTTCCCACTTTTCCTTTGACAAGCTTGTTTACATCTAAATTTTCTTTATAAAATTCTTTATCCAACCCCCCGATTTGTTTCCATATGCCACATACCACATTGTTGCACGGTATAGCCACAAACTTCCTCGGTTGATGGTGAATCGCCGCAATAACTTGAGCCCAGTATGCTCGATTTTCTGACTTAACACTCCATCTCCATTTTGTTAATAACGCCAAGTTTGCATCTCTAATACTTATTACTCCAAGCCCGCCCGATTCCTTTGGTGTTATCACCTTTTCCCGTTTGACCCAATTGATTTTACGTTCCTCCTTTGATCCACCCCATAAGAATCTTCTTCTATTCCCTTCTAACTGATGTATCACCTGCAGAGGAGCTTTAAAAAGTGACAAGTAATACATTGGCAGACTACTAAGCACTGATTTTACCAACGTTAGACGCCCCCCAAACGACAGGTTCTTAGCTTTCCACACTGAAAGCCTACTTTTTAGTTTTTCCACTATTGGCAGCCAGTTTTTTACTAGCCTCATGTTTGCCCCAATAGGAATACCAAGATGGATAAATGGGGGCCATCCGATTTACTAAATTCCTTTCCACCCCAATCCCATATAAGTTGCTTTTGTTAAAATTTACTTTCAGTCCTGATGCAATATTAAAACATCTAAATATTCACACCAGATTTTTTGCATTCTCATGAGACCATTCACCTATTAATAAGCGTCATCCGCATATAAGAGGTGTGAAACCAAAGGCCCATCATTAGGTAGTCGAATACCATGATATATTCCGGCCTCCACAGCCGTATTTATGGCCACATGTAACGCTTCCATCACCATTATAATTCCTCTAGTTGCTTGGAATTCGAATGTTGGTGTCCCGTTAACCAAGATAGATGATCTAGCTGAAACTGCCAATTCACCATGTCGTACGCTTTCTCAAAGTCCACCTTGGCTTTGCTTTTCTTGGTATTGAGCCATGCAATCACTTCGCTCACTATCAATGGACCTTGTAATATATTTCTTCCCGCGACAAAAGCAGTTTGCTGCTCACTGATCACCATGTGTATCACTCGTTTCAACCTTTCTGCCATGATCTTTGAAATTACTTTATTTATACACCCCACTAGGCTAATTGGGCGATAATCATTTAAAGATAATGGATCACTAATATTGCAATACACTATAAAATCATCTTCCATTAGGTCCCAAAAACTTTTAATGAACCTAAAGTTGAAGCCATCTGGCCCGGGAGCTTTGTCGCTACCACATTCCCACACCGCACTTTTAATTTCAGTTTTGGTGAAAGGTTTAACGAGATATTGCGGCTCCTCAAGCGAAGGCGCTTAAACTTGTCGTTAAGAAACAAAGGGCGATCGGGCATTGTTTCTCTGAATCTCAGTTTAAAATAATTCAACACTTCTTTCTTGATAGCCGCAGAACTTGTCTCCCAATTCCCATTCACCGCTAGGCCATTTATTCTATTACTTTTCACATTACTTTTGATCGAGCAGTGGAAAAAACTTGAATTCTCATTTCCATGAGCAATCCATTTAAGTCTAGCTTTCTGTCTTAAGTCTTGCCTCCTCAGTTCCTTTAAGTTCTTGTTTCCATTTTATCCTCCATCTTTTTCCAAACTTGATAACTCTCTCATTTCAGCCTCCATTTCTATACCTTCTATTTTATCTTCCAATTCCACCAGCTTAGCCATTTCCATTTCCATTTCCATTGCCTTTTCACGTATCCTACAAATCTTTATCGCCGATTTTACCGCTTTTAATTTCATAAGAAGTCTTTTTATACGTCTCAGGACACCAACAAACGGAATCTCGGCTTGTCAATCCATGAATTGTAACACCTAAACGGCGTTGGCCCAAAATCTACTTCCGTAGTCTTAACAATCAATGGGCAATGATCAGAAAACTTAACGAGGTAATGCCGTTAGTGCAGCACACAGCCATCTATTCCAAAACGCTTCGCCTACCAGTGCTCTATCTATCTTACTTAGTTTTGAACCATCTATTCCAAAACATTAACATGATTAGCAAATGAATCTCCTCACTGTTGTTTTCAAAAAGCCACTCAATCTGCAGGACTATCAACTATGGGAAACAAGATCAAGTTAGTTTAAAATGGTCCATCTCAGTCTGCACTACTCTCAAACAGCTAAGATGTCTTTTTGATCTAACTTGATCCTACACAAGGTTTGTACAGGATTATGTAAGCTCACCACGCTCCTAACCGAGCGCTTTTGGGTGGAACAATGATGCAAGAGTTGCTTCAACAAACCAAAACAGTACGTTGTTCAGGCATATTTAACTTGTTTCCTTTTTGGTTGAATCTTTTGAGTACACTCATTCGACACGTTAGAGATATAAGCATATCTCCAAATGCTTTTATGTGTAGCTGTAAGTGCTTATCATTTCATAGAGTGAAGGAGAGGGATCATTCTTCAAATCTTTATGAGTAACAAGGTCTAAGTAATGCCTAATACAACAAATTTTTGCAAGTACAGTGCAAGATGATGACAGAATGAATAGATGTTATGCAGATTTCATGGTAATATGCCATGAGCTAAAACACATATGGCTATTCAAATTTAAAGAATTTAGAAATCTTGCACATGGGCAGCTAAGACTCGAGGGATTCCTCAAGTAACTTCTGGGTGAGAGATTTCGAAAGTCCCATAACTCCATCAGGAGTTCCAATCTACAAATGAGAGAACTGGATATAAAAAAAGTTGTACATCATATGATGTATGCATTCGTGCGTGAATGCATGTATGATATGGATTTTGATAGGGATTTACTAACCACAGTGTCAACAAAGGGAGCCGTTAGTGGATGCTCGAGCATCAGACCTCCAGCAACATTAAGTGAGACCCCCTCATCTATCTACCATACCAACCAAATCAAAACCATGAAAATGTAATTCTATTGATGAATAAAGGAACACATGTTCACACAGATGTGTGTGTACCTTTTTTATACCATGAAAAAATTGAAAATTTATGGGAAAAGATTTTATTTTGATATTACTTGCTAATTGATTGTGTCATTATCATCATTTAAGTTACTTAACTATTTAAGACATTTTTAGTTGAAAGTTGAACATTTCTTTTAGATTATTCATCTGTTTAAATGTTGTGATTTTCATGGAGCAATGGAGTGGGTATTTGGTATTGTTTTCTTTTACATTACCAATCTATCAATGACCTCATCTGGTATATCGTGAAAATAAACCTGCATCACCACAAGAAGAATCAGCCTGGTTTTGAAAGAAAATCAGTCTTTTTATCAACGTGCTACCTTCTTGAAAAATCAATCCTTTTTTGCTGATTTTACATGGACCCCTAATAGTAATTTAACCTTCCATCAACTTGCGGTTGGTCTTAAATGGGTCAAACTTATGAATGCATAGATTTGGTTGTACTTTACAGTTGATCTTTTATTGCTTAAAAGTGGCAATATTAATCTGTATACTTATGAATGCATAGATTTGGTTGTACTTTACCTCAAACAGGTAAAAAAGTAGCAAATAAAAAGGGAACAGGTTAAATGGGTCAAACTAGTTGAAATCATCCGTAGTCTATTTTAATTGCATACAACTTCCTAAACCATTTTACTTCAAGAGTTAGTTTATTATTGTAATAACACTGTTTTTAAAAATCATAATATTATCGTAATAACACTGTTTTTAAAAATCATAAATAGCTTATTTATTATAGGAAAAACATATTAAAGATGGACAAAAGATGTTTGCAGGAAAACCTGACTCAACCCATTTTTTATGATGAGCTAAAACATGACCCGTTTTAACCAGCCCAACCCACCATCATACAACTTCAGCAAAACATGTTCCTTCTACATATTTTAGACGTGAATGCAGAATAAGGAATACCTCTGAGCTATCCCATCCTCGTTTTCTGATCCCTGTTGTAAGGTTAGTTATGACTACAGATCCTACAACAGTTGCACAACCTCCAGAATATCCTAAGAAAGACGAGAAAATAATTGATGATTTTATAAGTTTCAACCACATAAACATTTTAAGAGTAAAAATAGTTGGAGACAAGCAAACTAAACAAACCTTTGACAAAATGTCGTGCTTCTTCTTTGCTTGATGGTTTTTCTCGAATCATCCCTTCATACACCACCACCTCAAATTAAATCAGATGTAGGTGAGGGACACTAATAAAATGTAACTAAGTTTTATGTGTGTATTCTTGATAAACAGTTGACTTCAGATTGCTCTGTGGATGTTATTAGGATGTTAAATGGCATCATGGTTCATGGATATTTCATATGCGTTTTATAATTACACATGAACTTTCAATAATAATCAAATAAGAGATGCGAATAAGGCATACTGTGTCGGCCGTTATTAGCAGTGTGGGGTGTGCATTTTCCTCCTTATGACCTTCAATTCCAAGCCTTGAAATGATAGCATCGGCCTGGTTAGTTGAAAATCCATTTAGCCAATATATATGAAAAAGCACCAAGGTAAACCCGCTTAAAAGATCAAACCAATATATAATAAAGCTTCAAAATTCTCGGTCCATACAGATCACAAACTTATAACTTTACAGGTTATAATTACAAGTTTTAGCCTTGGCTTACATTACTCAAATTATAATCATAATACAAGATGTTTACAAGTTCAATAAAAATCACAGCTACACATTAATGAGACAAAACATTCCTAATGCATAGCCCGTAGACGCAAACGAGAACACTCATCTGATCCAAAAGGGAGCCTTACAGTAAGAGAAACGATACCCATAGACCGCATAAGTGTAAAGAATACAAAGAAAACATATGCCTACCAAATGTACAATGTTGCTCGCCTGAAGCACAAATTTTTCGAGCACAACCGCAGATAAGAACATACCTTCGCCTCGGCTAGAGCCAATACCAGATCCTCTGGCTTTTCCCTCCTAATACTCTTCTCATCAATGTCTGCAGCCTAAAACTCAAATCCCAAATTAATCAAATTTTCTAAATCCCGAATGTCAAACAACAATAAACACTGATGAAATCACATCACTTAGGTGCTTCATCCTTCACCTCAAAATTAAACTAAAAAATGAATCTTCAAAAACAAGAATCAATTAAGTTTAAACTCTAACCAAGGCTACAAATCCAAAGATACAAATTTTCAGAAAACCAAACAAAATCCACACGAACTTGTTGTGAACCAATCAAAATGTAGCATAAGAATCAAGGGTATTTCATCACTCACCATAACTGTAAAATCAAACCCCATTTCCTTTAGGATATTCCGACGAGCCATCGAAGAAGAACCCAATATTATCTTCGCATTTTTCACCTTAACAACACAATCATCACAACAAATCAAATTTAATATCGAAGTACAAACAACTAATCATCAGTTAATTTACAAGTAAAGAATTAAAAGAGAGAGTAAATGAGACCTCAAATCTAGGGTTCGCCATTGAAGAATCTTCTTCGTTGCGTCGATGCTTTATCTTCCTCACAATCGAATGAAGGATAAAATGTAAAGAGTGGACCCAACTGGCGGCAAAACTTGTTTGTCTTTTAGATTGTTCACTAACGGTCCCTTGAGTATTATACACCCGTCAAATTTGCTCTTTGTTTATGAATTTTTTATATTTTGAGCAGTAAGGTCAAGTGTGTAACGGTGATGATGGTCACCTAACGTACCTCTATTTGGTTAGCGACGCTATGGTGAGAAAAGTCCGTGAAGAAGATCAACAGGGCGACATGACGTATGACATTACGTTTGTCACAAAAGACCGTAGGGAAACAAATAATGCTCCTGCTAGGGAGGTCAAACAACATTTATAAACATCTGAGATCATGTGTTGAAAACATAGTGATAATATTTAAAAACAGTGGTCTTTTGGGAAACACATAGCTCCGGCTAGAGACGTACGATGTCAATAAACATTTGAGATTATGTGTTGAAAATATAGTGATAGTATTTGTTAAAGATTAATAATAATTAGATTAGACTTCTCGTATGAACATTCTAGCTTATCTACTAGTTGATAGGTTAAGCATGGGTGGTTTACATGTATCATGAAGATACATATGGCAAGAGTGTCCTAACCATCTCAAGCTAAACACATCTCAAGCTAAACAAAGTAAATATCAACACGCATGTCTTTATCTTATGCCATCTATCTTACGATTATAAAGTCACAATTATAGTAGCAAGTTCTAAACAAATTATAACCAATAATATATCTGTTCATGGATAAATCCTATAACTTCCCTCAAGGTCGATAGCATGATCATTGCGCATAGACTTAAATGTTCATGGATATATGTCTTTAACATTTAAAATGCATAAACATTTACTAATTTTAATATCTGTTCAAAATTATCATACGTACATTTATTAAAGAATAATCATGCCAATATTATCACAATAATATGATCATGACTTATTCCACACATATTGAATAGTTACTACCAAGTGTTCATCTATTGAACCAAGGTGATATAAACAAAGTTAGTTTGTCGTTGATATAAATATTAACAAATTAGTATAACAAGTCGTTGATATTAATATTAACAAATTGTTATAACAAATCTGCAAGCAGTGACGGAGTTTGAACCAAAGATTAGGGGAAGCGAGGGATGAAATTAAGTAAACTATTTTATGGGGGCGGACTCTATAATTATTAAAAAATTTCCACTACCGGATAGAAAATTTCCACTACCGTGCTAGGACTTTGGTGGGGTCATGCGTAGGCAATTTTTTCTTTATTTTTTGTTTTCTTGTATTAACTTGAATAACTTGCTCAATTTCCTAAAAAAAGAATTTAAACATTTCAAGTATAAAAATAGGAGTCTTCTCCAATAAATTTACATAAATCAAGTATGAAAAAGCAGGATATATGTATAATATATGCATATCAATAGATTTAGAACCAACCACATAATTATCATGTGCTTGTTCGTGAGTCAAGTTATAACACCCTTAACCACCCATCTAAATTCCTAAACTTAAATCACATTCTTATACACCAAATATATTATCGAAAACCTTATTTAGGTCTTTAATTTCACCGCTAATTACATTTTAGTTGAATTTAATCAATTTAATTTTCATGTGTGAAGGGTTTTGTAGGATGAGAAGACCTTGAGTCGCCACAATAGTTGAAGTCACTTGTGTTCCTTCACCAACCTTCAATCTACATATAGTCTCATTGTATCTAATAATCTTAGCTATTGGCGAACGTAATGGCCACCCTATATTTACTTAATTTTTTGAATTTTCTTGGCCTTGTAATTTTATGTTGTGTAAAACTTAGCACTACTTTTACTTGTTCTTCATGCCAAATTGCAAAATAATAAAAAATGTCATATTGTTTGTCCGCTTCTTCTACATCATTTCTATTTCAAATCATACTTGTACGACAAATGTACGACTCTGCTTCGAAAGATAAGTGTTATCTTAATCGGGCCCACCTATCCGATTCCCAGCCGGGACCACACCCCCAACCTTCTCGAAGAAAACTCATTGCTAAGAAAACTCCATGGCTAAACTCTGAACGTATTTGCTGAGAGTGATACTTGAACTCATGACCTTCATTTTATTTACATATTATGGGTACCTAATCTTATCCAGTTGAGCTAAGAATAATTAGTTATTTCATATATTTTCTATGGCTAGAAATAGAGAAGAAAAGATAAGAAGGCCATAAAGTGGAAGAAATCTAGTAACCATGATCAAAGCAATGGAAAATCATATTCAATAACATCTAGACATAACAGAAGTTTTATTAAAAGATCAAAACCATTCATTCTCATCTAGGATCTTCGGTCGAAAGTAGAAACACAAGGTACCATGTCTCTTTTTTATAATGGTAATATTGAGTTTTGTATTATATTTATATATTAATTGTATAGTTTGTTACTCTACGCCAATCATTCTCTTATTGTAACCAATTTTATTAGCAAGATTACGATCATTTATCATTTTATATGATCATTAAACAAGTTAGCTTATAACATATGACATAAAGCCCTTGTCCTAAATCATAATTATAAGTATGTTTACGATTGATAACTAAGATACACATATACATATTATATATTTGTGTGATTCTATATATCTCCGTTAGGGCTTGTAATTCCTGACAGATTTATGATACTTGAGTTAATCGCTTATTTATTAACTTATTAAACACGATACAACTTATTTTGTCAACCTTAATCTCCTTGAGACATATCATCATGTGGCATACCTATATGAGCCTTATGACCCAATATGCACCGTATGACCTCCATATGTGCCGTACATCTCCTTTTCTGTTTATTTGTCACTTTTAGTCCCCTTTAAGTTTCTTCTTGACAATATTGAGCCAATCAATTTTCAACAACCTTCCAACGTAGACGTCTTCTTTCTGAGTGACTTTGGGAGGTTAAACTTATATTAACAATAATAGTAATACTACTAATAATAACAATCACAATCATAATAAATAATAATAGTAAAAAGAGTTTTCTAAACATAATTTGAAAAAAGTAATTAATATAGTTCTAAGGATTTAAAAGCGGCCGAACAAATACGTATTTGGATTCTCTCGATGTCTAGATAATGATAACATGAAAAGCTACTAAATATTATTTTAATTAATCATAATTTTGAGTTGATTGCTCTTAACTATTAAAAAAATCATGTATACCTTAAAAATAGTTTAAAGATAAGTTTGAAGCCTTTTATAGAGTTTGCCTTTGGCGATTAGTGTTAAACCAATTGTTAATCATTTCTAAGTATTTGAATTTGGAAATGGATGTTAATTATGTGCCCAGAAGTGTGTTCACATTTTTTTTCCCATTTTCTGTGAATATATTTTTTCGTGTTCATCTTTTAGGTATAGCTACAACACTTGAAGTATCCAATGACGTTTCATGTAATTTACACATATTTAATTGTTTTTTAAATATATACCAAAATATAACTAGCTTTTGTCTCTATAAGTTAACTGGTAGACATGATTTTACAAGTCATATATGCAAGTTATATAAAAGAAAGAAAAAGAAAAAAATAAGATCCCCTAGAGGAGACAATAAGAAGTAGGAGTTGTGTTGGTTCAAGATCTTTAACTTTTTCCAAAGTACACAAGACTCTTGTTAGGGGTTTCTCCCATAAAAACCCATATTCCACTTTTCCATCTCTCTCTTGTCTTCTTCATCAAACCTCACTTTTCCTTTAAACTCATTTGCTACACTTCTTTAACACCATATTGGCCCCACAAGCCATATATATTTCACTCTCTCTCTCTCTCTCTCATTGTTTCTAGAGTGAGAAATATATAATAAGATAATAAAAGATGTATTCATTAATTCATGTTGTTGTTTCTCCTTTTGAGAATCATGTTCTTTTAGCACTTCAAAACTCTCATCCATACGAGGATGCTTCTCTCATTATTCGTATTTTGAGATCTTTATGGTAACCCAAACATTTACTTTGGTTATTATCAAAAACGAAATTGATTAGGTTGATTACATGTAAAAGCTTTGAACATAAGCGTAGTGAGTTAAGATGAGTCATAAGTAGGGGCAGATATACGTCGAGTGACACTAGGAAAATTATTTTTGTGCTATATTTGTAAATATCAAACATTTGAGTGACACAATATAATTTTAAAAGATAATATCATATTTTCCCGGATGATAAAAAAAATAATGAGGATTTTGGAATTGCTACATGTCGAATTAAAACTTATACTAGTCAATCATAAAATTACATTAAATTGTAATTAAAAGATTAATATACGACATAAACCTATATCATACCATCTTAAAGCCAAACCGATAAACAAAATTTCTACAAAAAATAATATTCTTGTAACTAATCTTTTCTAGGGGCAAGTCTTTGAGTATTTATAAGTAAATACATTACAAACTGCAATGTAAAATAAATGATGTATGTAACATATAACTCTATATATTTCGATTATCGAACACACCATCAAACCACCGGGACCCGAGCTTAAACTTTTGTAAAATAAATAAGAAAGAATTAATCCAGTGGATCATTTCGGTCAACCAGACAGAAAACTAAAGTAAACTAATGATGAAGGTTGCTTGGTGAGTTGGATATTGTAGGTCCCACATTGCGGCTGGAACGAATTACGAAAGAATGCATGGGGCTAATCATCATCTACATGCATTTATTAACCCCAAAACACTGCCATCAACGTTAATCACGTGCAATCGATCTTCATTACGTTGGTTTAAGTTTTATATGCATGCATGCAAATCACTTGATTACTCATCAATTATTTTATATGTATATTATTGATTATAAGGATTGAATATAAATAAAGAAACTAATGATGCTTGTTACAGATGAAATGGATAATGTGTGTATATATTTATATGTCCAAATAAGCTCAATAGTTGTCCTATTATACCATATGAAAAACATATTATGGGTTTTATATGTATTCAACTTGTAAGTAGCTTGTAGACGTAAAACTAGTTTTAATATTTTAATTACTGTGATATATAATTATTTATATGTAAATGATCACCTTCATCCATTATCCCTGTATTTCAAAGCATAACGTACTTTGTAAGGAGGTGTTGGCTTAGCTTTTATATTTTAGATTATGCTTATATTTTAAAATAGCTTATAGTTTATTTTTTTATAATTTGATAAACTTTTTTCAAATGTTTAGATTAACTTATATTTTACAAGTTGATAAACTCTTTTTAAATATTTTTGTTAGCCTTTTTATTTAGCTTGTGTTAGTAAAATAATCAAAATGGGCATAATTATATATTATCATATAACTTACACCCTTACACAAATATTTTTTTTAACTAAGCTTAAAAGTCATCTTCAAATAAGTTTCTTCAAATTAACTTCTATAAGCTAAAGCAAACATCAAGTTAAGTTTATTTTCTAAGAAAAACAAAAAAAAATTTATAAGCTTTGTTAAAAAAAAAACCAGACCAAACACCCCATAAATATTGGATTTATCTTTATTAATAGAAGAATAGTTCTTTAGTTTTCTCATTTACCGTAAAACAATCTTTTTTATTTTGGTTCGACTTTCAGGAGATGTTAAAACCCACAACCTTTTAGTTGTAGGATTTACTGCTCCTTAACCCCTCCCCAAAAAAAAAAAAAAGTAAAAACATTTGAACACATATTATAAATGTAACAAAAATATAAAGTATTATATTTGAAGCACTCCTAAACTACTGATATAATCCCCTATACAAACATCTTATAAGATTATAATGGTCGACCGCTTGAATACAAGTAAGACATCATAACGTTTGGATGTCACATGAAAAATAAAATCCAAAATATAAAGAATTTAGACTTTTATTTAAAAATTACTAATAATAATAATCAAGTTATTTAGGGTGGATTATATATATATTCACGGATCTCTAGACGATCCGATTCTCTCGTTCTCCAAGTGTTTTGATGTTTTGTTTGAATCTTTTTGTCGATTCGATTGATATTCCAAAGGAGTTGTGTTGTGTTTGTTCTTTGGGGATGAGGACTATGACTGTTGTGGGGCCTTTGTACTTTTGTTTGTTTTCTAAGATGTTCCTGTCCTATATTTGTCCCTAGATTACACCCCAAGTAATACAACATGGTCTTTTTGACCAATATGTTTGACTCATTTGTTTTCATCATATATACACACACATTTTAATTTAAATAATAATATGTGCATCAAAATAAGTTTTTCAAATGTAACATTCTAGTTTCTTCAATGTTTTAAAACTTTCATTTTTTAATACAAACAAATAAGTTCTGTTTAATTTAATTTAATGTGTTTAATTATAAGTATGAACAATCTTTTACTTCATTGTAGATTGAAATCATCTCAATTTGCAGCTACACGTGTTAAAGTTCTTCATTGTTATTATTACTTCATCAAAATTCAAGTAAGAAAACAGCTTTTATGCGTTTACAAGTTCATACAAAATAGAAAAGTACGAGTGAATTTATAAGCTGGAGAAATAAATCCGTAGAATTCAAATTTTTTAAACAGATTATAATCTACTTCTATTAATGAATATATGTGTACCCTCTAAGATTGAGCGTTCAACCTACTAATAGAGAAATTTACCATCGGGATGTCCTCTAAGAGATTCAAATAATATTTGTTAGTGTTTCGTGTTGTGGATCTTCTAAAAAACTAGGATTGCATATTTTGTAGTACTATCAAGTAAATTTAAGTTTTGTAATTATAACCTATTAATTTCTTAATTAATTTTCATATTTTTAGTTTTAGAATTCATAGAGAGATTAATCTATTTAATTGTGAGAACCCGTAATCGAAAGAATTATTAGAGTGTACTAACACTTCGATAGGCGACATATTTGGATAAAATGGAGCTTGGTGTAAGTTAAAAAATAAAATATAATATAAAATAGTTACATCTGGATTTTTGAGATTAATTTCCTTTCTTTTCTTTTAAGAAAAAAATGATTGTAGGACAAAATGTGTATGTTTTTAAGAGCAAGAGTGCATAATTATTATGCTTTTTATAAGAATAAAAATAATAATAATTTGGGTCAAAGATTTTGTACAAAACCCAGAGGAAAATAGGTTGCTTTGATGATTGCAGCAGTATCAAGCATTTCTATCACCCCTTTTCTCTCTTTTATAATCATAGCAAAATCTCTTGATTCCCTCTTTTCTTTATCATTAAGACTCTCAGTGTGACCCAGTGACCACCCTGGCATGGACCCCCCAAACCCACCAACCCCAACCCCAACCCCAACCCCAACCCCAACCAACCGAGCCACTTTGTTTCCCATCACCTGACTGCACCTCACCGGTCCACTAGCCAACTTAATTCGGTTCGTTTAGTAAGCTATATATAAGCGACCCCATATATATATACTAAAACGACGTTTAATAACTTTGTTCATAGAAAAATTTATTGATTAAAGGAACAATGCTCACCGATGATCCTTAGTCCAAGTGATTAAAATGAGATACCCCAATACTTTACTAAAATAAAAGATGTTTAATGTTCAAGTTCCAACTATGACAAAATAAAAGTTTCAGGTTAGGATATGAGGTTTTCTTATCTAAGTTGAGTTTTTCTTCTGAGTGCAGTCTTAAATTCGGGACTGGTGTGGACGGACCGGTACACGAGCTTTCCTTCAAGCTCACAAAGTTCTATACTCGAGTAATGCAGATAATCGGATGAATCTTAATTACTTGAAATGTTCACGGTCTAGTTTAATCTGTTTTAGCGGTTTGATAGTTCAGTTTAATGGTTTGACCGAATTTCTTTTTCTTTTATCAAGTGATTAATTCATGTTCGACGTCGAAGATTAATCCTCTGAAGTCTTTAACATAGTAGAAATGAAGATGGTTTGGTTAATTGAAAATAATGGGAAGATTAAGGGCAATAAGGTAAATGAGAAAGAGGTGGTGGTCCTCGTGATCGGAGAAGTGTATCCATGGAAGACTGTTCCCCCTGGTCACGTGGCTTCTTTTGACCATTCCCTCAAAACACTCTCTCAATCATACCATTTTCAATCTCTCTTTCTTAAAAAAAAAATTTATATTATTATTTTTTATGAACCGTAACACTGCTCTGGAGAATACGTTTTGTTTTAATCAAGTTCATCTATTTGTTTTTCAACTGGGACCGTACCCTCAATCCCCACAGTTAAAAACCCATTGTTGAAAAAACCTGCTGGTTCAACTCTAAGAATGTTTGCTCAGAGTGAAACTTGAACCCATAAACTTTTATTTTTTACGTGTCATGAAAGGTAATTATCTTAACCCTAATCTTGTTTTTTTCTAGACTTATAAAGTAGTAAGTTACATAAAAAAAATTATTTGAAAAGATTTATATTTAATAAAATCTATTGCAATGTATAAATGATCTGAGTAAGTGCACAAAACCTCATGTGGGTAAAGACTTCATATATAAGTAGCAGAGGACAATAATATGCCGGTGATTACCAATAGATTATTCGTCACTCAATAACGAAGCTTGTAATCAGATTCTTAATTGATAAGGTACATTCTATTTTCTAATACTGTTAGATATAATGTAACACTTTTTAAAATTGATAGATACATGACTATCATGTTGAAAGATAAAATCTATACTATTGCTAATATAGATAATTGGATGATGAAACTTAGAGACAGCAAACTGAAAAGATGCAAAGTTATAAAGCAATCTATCATATTCATCATTGCACCCCACATATACTCTGTTTTTGTCACCCCTTTAATATAAGGTATAATTATTCATCAGATTTATTGCTAAGTAAACTAATTAATTAAATAAACATGTAAGTGTCTTTCAAAGTAATTTAAATAGAAGTATAACTAATCCTTAACACATTTGAAACAATAATAATATTCTATATATATACCAATGTGATTTACAATCCGATCATTAACCTATTAGTTTTTTTATAATAATATTCAAATATGTTTACCAAAGAAGAAGAGAAAACGACAAATAAAACAAATGTGGAATATTCACTACTGCAACTACACTCCATTGGCCCACTCATCTATACCTATATAAACCCCCTTAATCCCCTCATCCTCTCATTGCACCCCTACAACTTCTTCATTAGACCCTCAAATCTTCATTTATAGCAACCTACACCACACCCACTGCACCCTTTGACCCTTATTTCATCACCTAACCATCTGCATTGACACATAAACCATGAACCAGTGCACTGGCTCAACCATGATGGGTCCATGCTCATGTGGTCTCTACCATTATCACCAACCAAGCTCATTCTCCACCATATTCCCAATGCCTTATGAGCAAGAGATTATGTGTCCTTACGGCTCTTCACCCTCGTCCGTCGATTGCACTTTGTCGTTGGGCACGCCGTCCACTCGCTTGACTAGTGACTATGAAAAGCCGCACCAAGAAAAGCGCCGTGGGTCTTGGTGGAACATTTTGCAGTCTTCCAGCCACTCGTCTGCACCATCGGCCCATAAGGCCAATCGTGCAGGCAGTGGTAATGGCTCTGCCACCGCTGATAGTCTCTTTTCTAGGAGATGCTCGAATTGTGACACGACTTCTACACCGCTCTGGCGGAATGGACCTCGTGGCCCTAAGGTATATATGTTTATGAATCATGATTATTATTTTTATTCAAATCATTTTCTTTTAATCAGAGTGTCAGAGAATTAACTATTAACTGTTACTATTATTGATACTGTTTGTTTGCAGTCGTTATGCAATGCATGTGGAATTCGATACAAGAAGGAGGAGAGGCGTGCGAGTGCGGCCGCGGCGGCCGCAGTGACAACAGGTGGCAATGACGTGGCGGACGGATATCACCAGCAATATATGATGAACAGTAACCAATGGGCTAACGAGTACACACATTCGACCCCTAGAATGTCGTCATGCTACTCGCCAGTGGCTGCGACGAACGAGTATAGGTTCATCGATGACGTGGACGACAGAGACTCGTCGTTTATGTCGTGGCGGCTCAATGTCACTGACAGACCGGGCCTCGTCCATGACTACTAGATGAAAACGTATAGATATTAAACAAAACTAAATATTAGATATGACGTGGCGTGTCATGCGGTCCCACACATGATGACGTGGAACGTGGGGGTCGACCTTTTGCTTGTTCAAAATTCTTTACGTTAGGGAGACGATGTACTAGATCTTGCTTTTTATTTGTTATTATTCTTGAGCTTTAGATTTAGTAGTAGCAGCCTTTTTTTCACTTTTTTCAGTCAAATTGTTTTTGTTTTTATTTTATTTGTTAACTTTAATCTAATATGAACATCTTTACTCTACATCATTCTTTTTGTTCCCCTCCATCCTTATCATTCATAAATATTATGCTTTCTATTTCAAGAAGCTATAGGGTAATGTATACATGCATATATACACATATACAATACATATCTATACGTTAAAATACTTCTTCGCTACCAAAGTGTAAGCTTCACATGAATAATGTGATTACCCGAGACACACATAATACCGTATTTTTGATATTGTTGATTTTGTTCGGTTTGAAGATGTGATTTCGGTTCTTAATAGAGACAAGATATATCTTTGATGCGTATTTGATTTAACCTGCAGATGGTGTATCCATAACTATGTAAAGACATTAACTACGTTTAAAGATCAATCATCAAAATTAAATACAATTTATGATGATTTACATATATTATTAACATATAATATCCATCGATAAATTACTTTGTTCGAAATGCTTACGAAGAACATAAAGTAATTTTTAACAATAGCTTTATTTATTATTATTGATAATAGAAACCGTTTAATATTTAAGTTGTGGTGGGCTTTTCTGTTGTTTGTCCCAACTTTGGATGTTCGTATCCTATGCTTGATGGATTTTTCCCTCTTAGTCTTCCTCCATGCTCCTTGATGTTTTGCACTTGCCCTCGTTCACTGTTGTAGCGGTATGGTTCAGGGATGGCGGAAAAAAAAACAAGCCTGGCGGGTATACTTGAAACCCGAAACATATGGGACGGGTATATCTGAAGCCCGATGGTATTGGGTCGGGTATGAGATAAGTTTCAAAATATTTTGTGGGTAGGGGACAGGTATGGGATTAGGTGATACCTGGCCCGATTACCTGAAACCACATATACCCGTTTACCAGAACATATACCCGAAGTTTTTTATTTTGGTTAATAAAGAAAAATTAACTAATTTTTTTGAATATTAGATATGAAACTTTATGAAATGAGAATACTTATTGCTAACTTGTTGTGATTATTTAAATGTGAAATGTTAAACCATTTGTATGTTGTAGTTGTTTTGTAATCTTAATGAAAAAGTTTAAATAATTTGTTGTAATTATTTTTAATATTAAACTTATCTAATGTAAATGTTGTTGTAGGTTTATTACACAATTTTATAATGTTGATCATAATTTATATTTATCATAGAATACTTAAATATATAAAAATAAAATTGTATAAATGAACACCGCAACTCGACAAGGATTGATTGATACTTGTGGGTATTTGGTAACCCCATGCTAACAGATATACTAGATACCCGCGATACCCGATGGATAATTATCCGATCAATACCCGAAGAGTAATGGGCCGAGTATGAGAAGAGATTCAAAAACCGAGTATGGGCTTGGGATTACCAATACTCGGCCAGAACCCGGCCCATTCCCACCCTTAGTATGGTTTTTTTAAAAAAAATATAATATATATCGGGTAAGATACCGTACAAAGTGACTTTACAAGTTTACGATTTATCTAGGACCAGAAGGGTGTTCGCACAATGCAGCGGGACGACATTTTACATCCAACACAAGTTTTTAATTTTATTATTCTTATAGTAATTTTACAGAAGTCTATTATGTTTTTTCTAAGTTTTTTTTATAAAACATCAAATAAATGGGTTTTGCATGACGACTTGTATATTTATTTATTAACTTGTTGTACCTTACAAAATACAGATCGGTTCAGCAAAAAAATTACATAAAAACGTTTAAAAAACACACATGTTACGATTGTAGTATCAAACAGTTTTTAAAAATAATAGATTAAAAGATATAGCTGAAATCTTAAAACAAATTAAGTTTTTTGGTTTATGAGTAGATTAATTAAAATTTTATGTAATTTACAATAAGTGTAAGGTTATTATGTAACTAATTATAAGGGGCAATCTGTAAATGATGTTAATAATACTATTTTACCCTTAAAAATGATTGTACCTTATGCATTGAGACACATATGTGTTTTTAATTTTAGAGTATCTTAAATTACTCCTCTCATATGTTTTATATATAGTATAGATGTATGGAATGAGGGTATACATGTATGTCAAATTACTTTTGGTTTAAGATGCACATTTATAGTTGCATAGTTCATTGATTCATTCACACTTAAAACGTGTGCACACGGTTGTATGTTAGAAACAAAGTTATAAATGGATTAAAAGCATCGTTGTAATTTGTTTAACAACATTGTTGTATTTGTAAAAGTGGACGTAGGAGATGTATGTTATTTAGAATTAGAAGCATCACTTTTAGATGGATTAATTTGGTGAAGTT
The DNA here is from genome assembly GCA_025506515.1 of Flaveria trinervia. NCBI lineage: Eukaryota > Viridiplantae > Streptophyta > Magnoliopsida > Asterales > Asteraceae > Flaveria > Flaveria trinervia. The sequence continues at coordinate 58,269,264 of CM046458.1, read as the reverse complement.
ATACGAATTATGAAAAAACAGCATCAAAAACATAAAATATAATCTCATTGAATCCTATGTTACTGAGAAAGTTAAGAATTTGCTAAGCTTAGAAATTTTGAGTATAATGTTGTAATAAATGAGGTATATATGCATAAAAATGCCTTTTAATTCATGTATTCACTATTTGAAGTAAATACACAATTTCACCTGATATGACTATTTGAATCTTTATGATTGTGGTCGAGTGTAAGTGCTGTTTGTTTCAGACTTTTAAGAGTTTAAGTGTTTAAATGGTTCAACACTTAATGGTTCAGACTGTAAATGTCTGAATGGTTTAGACATTTGTCTCTGAATGTTTAAACGTTATACTGAGTCTGAATGGTTAAGATATTTTATTTGAATTGATAAGATATTTGTCTTTGAAAAATTAAATGATATACTATCTCTTTATGATTCAGACCTCTTATTAGTTTAACGTTTAATCATTCACAAATTGTCAAACAACACCTAAGTAGCATAACTGGATGTAGGAACACATTGTCTTAATCAAAACATGGATTATTGTAAATCTGATGTTGATTGTTCCATCAATTGCATGCTAGAAAGGATCATGCTACTGAATGTCAATAAGGGAGTTAAAAGATTTCAAGATTAATGTTATTGATTTGGGGCCATATAGAAATGATTTTGAATTATTTGCTTGTTGTAATTGCATTGCGACAAAGTGGAATTTGTGTATACATGATTTGTAGTTAGACTTGTTTGACCTACAATAGTTTAATAGCTATAAAAGCATTCACAGTAGAGTTTTCAAAAGTAAGTAAGCATGTTTGGTATATTATATGGAATGAATTTGAGTGGTTGTGAGTAAAAAAAAAAGAAAATATTATTGTGGATTGATATATTTAAAGAATCACTTTTCAATCCTTATAAAATTTTTAATATTTTTTAAAGTGATTGTGAGTAGAGTAGAGAGAAAAAATAGTGATAAAGATATAAAAAGTATTATTTAATTGAAAAACAGAAAAAAATATAATGATTTTCAGTGTAATTATATGAAAAGAATAAAAAATCCATTATGAATACTTTAAATTTAATGCAAATTGATACAATGATTATGACTTGAAACAAAATAAATGTACTTTTATAAAATTGTCATAGTTAGCAGGCTCTAGGTTAAAAACCCTCATAACTTTTTTATGAATTTCGTTCTTCTGACTTGAAAGGTATTTTCATATCAAATATATATGTGGTTTAAACTATATATCTTTACTAGCACGTAAACTCACGCCTTGGGATGGGCATATTAACATTTATAGGTTTGGTTTTAACGATTTGTATATTAGTATTCACCTCACGGTTATTAAAAGCTTGTATACATAATTTCAATTGTCCAAGATTATAGTTTTGGAAAAGATAGTTTTATAAAGAAGCTTGTCAAAAAATAAATGATATTGGTGTTTGAGATTTACCAATATATATATATATATATATATATATATATATATATATATATATATATTAAATGTATAGGTAATAAGAAAATGTTTTTACATTTAAAATATGATAATTATGTAAAAACATGATAGTGTTATAAGTTTTATAAATAATATTTTATAAAAATTCAAACAGTAAATTATAAATAATAACTTAATTTTAGGATACTTGTTTTTTATGTTTTTACATATAAAACATTAATATCGTTATTAGTTTTATAAGTAAGAATTTATATAGATTCAACTAATATGTATCTAAATAATATTCATATATTAATTAATTAATCATCGTATATATTAATCTAAAATATGAATAGGATTAATTAAACTCATCAATAAGACTTAATATTCTTAAAGTAATTATATATCATTCTTAAATGACAATTTGGTATTACAGAAAAATTTACAAAAGAATTAAATGCTACTTTGTCTTAAAAAGTGACTAAATTGACAATTTTGTCAACGTAAGAGCATTCATTATATGTTTTTCATATATTATATTATAGTGAGTGTGTTTTATATGTTATAAAAAATAGTTGCTAGTGGACGAGATTAAAAATATTATTGTTTATTTGTATATTTGAGGTGACATTGTTCACCTCTATAAATTTTGTAATATTTTTTGAAAGTCTGTGTGAGTTGAGGAGTAAAAAATAATAATAAATATATAAAAAATATTATTTAATTAAAAGAAAAAGATAAAAAATAATTTTTTATATAATTATAAAGATAAAGATAAGTAACCTGATATAAATGCTCTAAGATGCTTATATAAGTATTATAGATTAAGAATCAAAAGAAAGATGGTGAAAGAAGTTTTGTTGGGCGTTGATGCAAGTCCACGAGTCACCTGGCTAGTCAAGGCTACTCAAGGCAACTCAAGTGTATTTGGACCGAGTTAGCCATAAAAGGTTGTTTGGTGTAACATCTCGTATTTTGTTAACTTAAAAGGTTAACTTGTTAAGTTTTAAAAGGACCTTTTATGTCGTTTTGAAACCTTGAGGACCTATTATGGTGATAATTAATAACAATAGTATTAAAAGGGTTGTAATGTTGTTTAATGTTATAACACTTAAAGTGATTTTAATCTTAAAAATAATTATTATTATTATTATAACAATAATAATAACAATAACAATAATAATCGTAATAAAAGTTGTAATATTAATAATAATATAATAATAATAATAATATATAATAATAATAATAATAATAATATAATAATAATAATAATAATAATTAAATAATTTATGAAAGTTAAATAATTGTTAAGTTATAAATATATATGTAGACTAAAAATAAGATATTAAACTTAAAGCTTAATTAAGGAGGCCTTTATGTTAAATTTAGAACTTAAAATGAAAGTTTTGAACATGAAATAATAAAACTTCAAAACTTCAGGGGTTAATCTGTAAATTATTAAAACTTAAGCAAACTTTAAAACTCAAGTGTCAACTCTTGGAAATCTTAGGGACCATTTGTGTAATTTAAAAAAAAAAACAAAAACAAGTTTCTTTCCCGATTTTCCGGCCGTGCTCCGGCCACAAGTCCGGCCGCAGTTCCGGCGAGGTGAAAAACCGGGTTTTAAGCCTCAATTTTGAGCCCAAAACACACCAACACAATCGTAAAACCGTTTCGAACCTATATATGTTCTTTAATTACGTTTTAATCAATGTATTGATGGCTTCTACTTGTAACCGAATGATTCTTGGACTCTCAAAGCCGTTACGTACGTAATCATCATAATAAACAAATTAAACGAACAAAAACGCTTGAGTAATCATTTCGAATTTATTGACAACATCAGTTTCACTTGAAATAAACAAAATCATCTTCTTCGATTCATTTTTCACCCACGAACTGCAACGTGATCAAGCCCCACTTTCTGCTCAACATCATCACAAATTGGCAAAGGGCTTTCGTTTCTCATCTGTTCCAGAAGCTACCCAAAAGTTTAATTTGGTTACCATTGAGGATTGTTCATCCATTGATTACTTACGGTTACAGATTGTTCTTCGCTTGCCCTTGACATCGTTGCAAATCGAATCGGGTAATTGGATACATCTTTCCACTCGTCTCTCTATGGAGAACAAAAACCCCATGAATTCAGGCTCTTACATTAACGAATCCAGGTTCAATTTCGAGGATTGTGGAATTAGGGTTCATAAGGAATTGGGGTTTCTTTACAGTTATGTTTTTAACAATTAAAACCATTTCTTAGCATGGCTTCGGCCCTGGTCTATTGGTTACTCACCCACCCTCACAACCTTGGGGTCCCGGGTTCAAACCCAGGCACCCTCAACCCTATTTTTTTAAAGCTTTTCAGCCTTTAAAAAATTATGAAAAATTTCTAATAATTATAAAACACCAGTTTATAAAATTTTAATTATTTAAAAAAACATTTAATTATTTTCTGTAATTTATTAAATCATATTTTTTTATAAAATTTCTTTAACAAATGTCATATTTAGGCTATGTTTTCTTTTATAAAAATAGATGTTAAATAAAAGTTTAAATCACTAAATTATTATTGGTCAAAAGGTTATCTTTAAATATAGTTTAATCCTGATAATTATAAAATTTACTTACATTTTATAATTAAATCTCACAAAATTATTATAAAAGATTTCTTTTCCTCTCCATATTAAATTATTAAAATGATATATATGTTTCTTTTTCTTTCTTTTTTTTATTGGATTAAAACATCTTTGATTTATTAACCCTGTTTAGTTATTAAAAACCTCAAATTCTTATTGGAAACCCTAGTAATCGTTAATGTTATCTTTGAACTTAACCTTGAAATATATTATATATATATACACTAATTAAGGGTGTAGATTAATAATTTATTATTAATCAAAATGTTAATAATTATAAAGTTCTATTAATAGTAAATCTTATCAATATTATACTTAAAGACATTTCTAAAATATTTATATATATAATTCTTCTAATGGTTAAAAATGTAATTAATTACTTTATGAACTTATTACTTATTAAAACCCTTTAAATCTATCAAAACCCTAATTCTTATTGAACGTTAACCTTAATTTTAACCTTAATCTTTATCTTGTAATATATATATTTAGGTGCTTGTAATGGACACTTTGGATTTGTCTTGTAATCTTTTATTATCATCTTGTAATGCCTTTATCACTGTGAGTTTTCCTTGCCCCATTTTATTTTATTTCACACTACTTTGGGGTGAAACATGATTATCTATACATTGTACACTTATAAACGTTTGAGACTTGTAAGCACATGCAATTCATCTTATTATTATGTCATCGTTATTTGTGTATTGTAAGTGTTTATATGAGATACATAGTTTGTTTACAATCATTAACTATTGCTAGCCTGGAGACGTCTTAGATCTTTGGGCCTGACAAGCCTATTTGGTGCTAAATTCGATGTATTGCCGACTCCTAGGAACCGTATGCTTGTGCACTAGGGAACCAAATACACTTAGCCAATCTTTTATACTTGTAATCAAGTCGAGGTTTGGTTGTAACGATATGTGTTCTATAACCTTACTAGCTTATAACCTATGACATGAATTGCTACTTGTAACCTTTTCATATATGTATGAAAACCTTGGAAACTCACCAACTATTTATAGTTGACCTTTATTTTTATCATGTTTCAGGAAAACCCCCAAGTTTGAAGTGAACTTATGTTGCTGGCATATTCTAGGACTTGGACCTAGTTAATAAACAAAATGATTATGTTTGTTATTTCATGTTGAAACTTATTTCATAATTGAGACTTATGCTTGTAATGAAATTTTGAAACTTATGAATAATATATTTGGATTTAATAATAGCGTTATGTGGCTGTGAACAATCGTAACTCTCACATCTCGACATTTCCGCCGTCAAGGTTGGGGTGTGACATTTGGCAACTTCTACATGATTAAGTGTTGAACCAATAAGAGATCTAAAGTATTAAGTGTTGAACCATTAAAATGTCTAAACTATTAAGAGCTAGTATATCATATAACCATTCAAATGCAAATGTCTGACAAATTCAGATTAGAGGTCTTAATCAATTTGCATTAGATCTTTTAACCATTCATCACCAGTATAATGCTTAACCATTCAAAGGTAAATGTCTGAACCATTCAGACATTTGCTTGTGAAACAAATAGTCTGAACTATTCAGACATATGAACCATTCAAACATCTGAACCATTAAGAGACTGATTAAAAGACTGGCAAACGGCCACTTAGTCAAGAGAAGTAGTATTTTGTTAATGGATGAGTGGGAGTAGTAATATAACTCATAGGTGTAGTATTGATAGTTTGTTTTGCTCAGTAATTAAAAGTTCATGTTTTAGATAATTAGTTTGTTTGAAATTTGGGAAAATTGTCCACTTGAATCCGACTAACTTTGTTCTTATTTCCTATAACTCAATTTGATCAGTTCAAGTTCTTATTATTTAGTTTTGTTGTTAGGAACCCGAAGCAAAAATGGTGTAGACTCATAGCAATCTTAACGGCAACAACACCCACTCGATCTAGTCATTGCTCAATTAGCAGCAACTACAACATAGCTCGAGTCAATTGAGTCACTCTAGGATGATACGGCTACCCTCAAGTCACGAGAAATATGAGAGACAAATCCTGTAAGGGTTTTAGCTAATATAAATGTTGAAATCAAACTATTGAAAGAACTTGATAACACGAAGATTTGAAGTATGAAATTGATTATTCTATTATCTCAATCTATTGTTGATTATAAAGAAGAAAAAAGACTCTCTCCTCTTGAAGTCAAAGAGAGAATGAGTTATTAACCAACCCCTTAACAACAATTAACAAGAATTAATAGACTCTAATATACGATCACTAATCACACCCTTCTACTATTAAGAATTGACAACTAACACCTATGTGCTATATAGAAATAGCTGAAGCACATCTAATATATTCAACAAACTCCACCTTATGCAAATCTATCAATACCCCAACAAACTTGTACAATGATGAAACTTAGAACCACCTAACGACTTAGTCAACATGTCTGTAACATTATCAGATGTATCAACATAAGTAACCTTTACTTTACTATTACTTATCACCTTTCTAATAAAGTGCAGCCTAACATTAACATGCTGGTTCTTTCACGATGCATTGGATTTTTAGACAACTGTATAGCTCCTTGGTTGTCACACCAAACGATAACATCATGCACCTCTCCACACAACTTATCTACAAAGCCTTTAAGCCACGAAGCTTCTTTAATAGCCTCAGTAAGAGCCATATACTCGACCTCTGTTGAAGTCAATGCTACAACTCGCTGCAGTGATGACTTCCAACTAACCAGGCTTCCAAACACAGAGAAAACATAACTAGTTACAGATTTGCCTTTATCAGAATCCTTGGCAAAATCTGAATCAACAAAACCCATTATAGAAGCTTCATAATCAGACTTTATTCCAAATATCAACCCTACATCTTTTGAGCCATTAAGATACCTCAATATCCATTTGACTGCCTCCTAGTGTTTCTTCCTAGGTCTACTCAAGTATCTACTCACAACACTAACAACATAACTAATATCTAGCCTGATACACACCATGAGATACATTAGACTACCACCACCCTAGCATAAAGAACAACCAACATTTTCCAGCTCATCCTCAGCTGACTTTGGACAATCATTAAGAGACAACTTGAAGTGTTGAGCCAAAGGGGTAATCATTGGCTTACACTTGTCCATACAAAAATTAACAAGCACCTTATTTATCTATCCAGTTTTGGACAACTTCAATATACCAGCCTTCCTATCTCTAATGATTTCCATCCCTATTTTTTTCTATTCCAAGATCCTTCATATCAAACTCCTTCATTAGCATGGCCTTGTCATCATCAATATCTTCTTGATCTTTACTAGCAATTAACATATCATCTACATAGAGTAGAAGATATGCATATCCGCCAGCAGTTGCTTCTTTATAATACACACATGCATCATAAGACCTTTTATGAAAACCTTCAGAAAAAACATACTCATCAAACCTCTTGTTCCACTGCATAGGGGACTATTTTAATCCATAAAGCGACCTTTCTAGCAAGCACACTTTATCCTCTTGACCTTTAGCCTTAAATCCAAGAGGTTGTTCCATAAAAATCTTTTCATCCAGACTACCATGAAGGAAGGCAGGTTTCACATCCAGTTGAACCAATTCTAGATCATTCATTGTTGTTAAAGACAATATGACCCTTATTGAGGAGTGTCTTACAACTGTTAAGAATATCTCATTATAGTCAACACCTTTTCTCTATGTGAACCCTTTTACCACCAACCTAGCCTTATACCTAGGTGGTTCACCACATTGGACTCCTTCCTTTAGTTTGTATAACCATTTACACTTCACTAGTTTCTGGTCAAGAGGCCTATCCACCAAGATCCAAGTATGATTTTTCTCTAAAGACTCCATCTCATCTAATATATCCTGCATCCATTTGCACTTATGAGAGATGCTCACATATACTTTCCATCTCAGTGGCATTAAACACAAGGAAAACAATTTATCATCATTTTCCCTAAATCAAGTATGTGGTACAATTTGTCTCCTTGGCCTGTCTTTGGCTATACTATAGGTAGGTTGTGAGCTACTAGAACTAGCATGCACACCACTAGAACTGGCACTACTCTTTAGAACATCCTTATCATGTTCCTCCTCCACCTCAAGTTGAATATCTTGGCCAATAATTCTTGAATCAAACATAACTTTGCCTACCAACTCCTTGTACAACACATCTTCTCTAAATGTCACATCTCTACTGATCATAACCTTTGGAGAACCCTTATCCATTCTTCACAACCTGTACCCTTTCACACCTTCAGGGTAACCCAACATTACATATTTCACTACTCTTGGTTCCAATTTCCCATTGTTCACATAGGCATATGCCAATGATCTAAACACTCGAGCCTTTTATAATCAGCTGGTTTTCCAGACCATTTTTCTAAGGGAGTTTTATTTCTATTGCAGATAAAGGAGACATTTTTATGAGCAGGGCTGCAGTGCTTAAAGCCTCTACCCAAAAATTCTTAGGCATACCTGATTCAAACAACATACACCTTAGCTTATTGAGAAACGTTCTATTCATTCTCTCTGCAAGTCAGGGGTGCCTACCATAGTTAGACGTCTAACTATTCCATGTTTCTTGCATAATTGATCAAAAGTAGAATTGCAAAATTCCAAGCCATTATCAGTTCGAAGCCTTTTCACCTTTCTCCCTAATTGAGTTTCAACCATGACTTTCTATTCTTTAATTTAACAAATGTCTCATCCTTGTGTTTCAATACAAATACACACTCTCTTCTAAAAAAATCATCTATCACTGATAAGAAGTACCTTGCACCTCCAAGAGACTGAGTTTTGATAGGACCCCATAAGTCTGCATGGACATAGTCCAAGGTCCCTTTAGTGAAGTGGGTACTTCTTCCAAACCTAACCCGGTGTGCCTTTCCCAACACACAATTTTCACAAAACCCCGCATCATAAGATTCTACTTCACCTATGTAACACCCGGTTATTTATCTATCTTGAGGTCGATGAAGGAAGAAAAGAAACAAGGTCCAAAGTCGAGGGACCAAACTCGCCAATGAAGAAAATTTGAAAATGTGGTGATATTTTTAGGGAGAGGGCAGCCATACTCTCCCAACTCACTCACATTTCAGCCAAGAAAAGAGAGGAGAAGAGAGAAAGGAAGAAAAGAGGAAGAAGTGTTGGTTCGGGTTGGTTTGAATGGCCAAAATCGTTGAGAAGCGAGTCAAATCTATGCTCTTCTCATCGTGGTCGCTTGTGTGAGTTCTAGGACCCCTCTTTTACACGTTTTTGAATGATTTTAGGGCTGGAACACATCTGAAATAAGGTTTTTGAGTGTGTGTATATTTGACCCATTTGTGTATGTATATGTGTGTGTATGTTGCGTTTGAGCCTTGTTTGTGAGCTTGTGTGTGCTTGAATAGTGTTGTGGTATGCATCCCTAAGGTTTAGGATGGTATATTTGGGCTTAGAATGGGTTTAGATGAGCTTGAAGTTCGAAAAGCAGTTTGCGTTCGGCTGGAACTGCACTTTGCATCAGCTAGGGCTAGGCGACTGACTAGAGTGCGATTGGGGGCCATATAACCGAATGAGATGCGTTTGGGGTCCATTCGCACGATTGGGGCCCATTCGCATGATTAAGGGTCCATTCGCACGATTGAAGGGCCAATCGCATGGAGGTCATGCGACTGAGGGTCCAGTTGCATAAGTGCTCATCCGCATTAGTTCTATCCGCATGAGAGCATTCGCATGATTGGGTGTTCATTAGCAGGAGTGTTCATCCGCATTGGTTCATGCGCATGATGATCAATCGCATGGAGGCCATGCGACTGAATGGTATCCATATGCCCGAATAGGGCTGTTGCACCCGAAGGAAAGTGTAGTCTGACTTCTGACTTTCGGGGAAAAAGTGCAGATGTAAGTTTTGATGTAAAGGTTCCTGTAAGTTCATGTAATATGATGATTGAGGCCTTAGAGAGCATGTTAGGCATGATGATGTTGCATGATTATACATGTTATGTATGTATGATGTTGCCTTGCTTGATGTTGATGTCTGTGTAGGTTATGTTCCTTATTATGACGTACGTTTATCTTTCTTGTGGCTTTACGTGTCATGTTAATGAATGAATGAAGTATTATGTAATGTAAAGTGAAAGATAATGAATGAGGAACATGAAGTAAGAATGCATGCATTATTGAATGATGAATGAACGAAGGAAAGGCTAGCAAGCACATATATGAGGTGAGCAACCCTGTTGTTGCAAGAGTCTCGGATAGCATGCAATCGTTGAGAGTGCCTATGAGGTGAGCAACCCTGTTGTTGCAAGAGACTCGGATAGTGTGCAATCGTTGAGATTGCCTATGAGGTGAGCAACCATCTTGTTGCAAGAGACTCGGATAGCGTGCAATTGTTGAGATTGCCCATGAGGTGAGCAACCCTGTTGTTGCAAAAGACTCGGATAGCGTGCAATCGTTGGGATTGCTAATGAGGTGAGCGACCCTGTTGTCGCAACAAACTCGGGAGAACGAACATATAAAGTGAACAAAAGTTAATGCAGGATCATTGAAGGGGGCCAGTTACAACACAATAACACAAAGAGGAGATTAACTAAAATTTAATCAAACAGTAAACTGGATTAACCAAGGTAAGACACTAAGAACACAAGTAATATAAGAGACAAAACACAAAGAACACAAGTATATTGCTTTCTCTATGTTCTATTACAAGTGTTACAAAGCATGATCCAAAGATACAAGAACATGAGATACTTATACTACATCGTACAGGCGGCTATACTTTGAAAGCCAGCTGGATACAATTGACTAGACACAAAACAAAATCAATTGTAGAGTCAAAAGGCAGATTGTCTTTTGACTTGTGACTATGACATGCCATAGCTCACATCCTTATCTATTACAAAAAGGATAAAGTACATGAAGTAGAAAGTTATAGACTCAAGACCTCAATGTACAGTTACCAAAAGCATGGACCTTTTCACCAACTCATGTAAGTTGGTGACCTTACAGATGGCATTCTTTTGTTAATGTTTTTGCATTGTAATATGAACGAATGATGTTTTGAAATGAACGCTTGTATTAATTTGAAAAATCATTTGTAATGATATGAAAAGTTATTTTTATGTTTCCGCTGCAACGTTTTATGAATGATTAAAGGTAATTATATGTTTTATGTGCGATGAGGATCCAGCTGTAAGCGTCCCGAGAACGGGGCCTTACAACCTAGAACATGTTGTTTGTGCAATTCTTTCAACCCTGGTGTGCTTATGTGACCAAGTCTCTTGTGCCACATAGTGGCAGATGATATCTCCTTGTTATCAGTTACATTCGTCTCTCCAGGTTTCACTTTGCCATATAGTATGTACGTGTTATTAGTTTTTCTGGTACCAGATAAGAAACACATAAATCCCTTTATTACTTTAGCTTTAACATTTCTTAGACTTATGCTATGCCCTGGCTTCAAAATCCCCAAGGGATATTAGGTTTCTTTTAAGACTAGGAACAAAACTTACCTCATGCAAAGTGACTTTAGAAACATGTAGCAAGTGTGGATGACCGCCGCATTGTCACATCGAGCGCGGGGTCGAAAAGGTGTGGCAAGTGTGGAAGGAAGCACAGTGGGGGATACAGGTTTGGGTCGAACTTGTGCTTCAAATATGGGAAGACGGGGCACATGGCAAAGGACTGTCGTATGGTCCGGTGCTATAAATGTGGTGAAGAGGGTCACATGAGCAGGGATTGTAAGAAGCCGATGGCTGAGAGTTCCGGGGCAAAGAAGACGGGAGGTGAAGGGCCGAGGGCGAGCGTTAGGGCATTCACCATGACACAGGAGGAAGCTAGGACGGACCCCGATGTCGTGTCCGGTACGTTTCTAGTGAACCAAACTTTAGCCTCTGTGTTGTTATTTGATTCGGGTGCGAGTAAAAGTTTTATTTCTGCTGCTTTCTGTGCTAAGGTGCCTGTTAGTAGTAGACGTGTTAATACGCCATTCGATGTAGAAACTGCCATAGGTAAGTCTACCAGGATTTCTGAGATGATAGAGGGTTGTGACGTGGAACTTGAGGGTCATAAGTTTCCTGTTAGACCGTTTGTGATGACCTTAGGTGGTTTCGATTTCATTCTTGGGATGGATTGGTTGGCGGACTCCGAGGCGAACATTGTGTGTCGCAAGAAGATGATTCGTTTGACAGCTCCTGACGATAGTTCAGTGACGGTTTATGGTGATCGGGTTACTACGATTCCGAAGGTGGTATCGATGGCGGTGGCGGGAAAGTGTATGAGGCGTGGATGTAGTGCCTACTTGGCCTATGTAAAGGATGTAGATACGCCAACACCACAACTGTCTGATGTACCAGTTGTGTGTGACTTTCCAGACATGTTCCCAGAAGATTTATCAGGAGTGCCACCTGACAGAGAGATTGAGTTTCAGATTGATCTAATACCAGGTGCCCTACCTGTCGCCAAGGCACCGTATCGGTTGGCTCTGACGGAAATGAAAGAGTTGATGGAGCAGTTACAAGAGCTGCTCGATAAGGGGTTCATTCGACCGAGTATCTCTCCTTGGGGTGCTTCGGTCTTATTTGTGAAGAAAAAATACGGTAGCATGAGGATGTGCATTGACTACCATGAGTTGAACAAGTTGACGGTGAAGAACCAATACCCCTTACCAAGAATAGATGATTTCTTCGGTCAGCTTCAAGGTGCTAGTTGGTTTTCAAGGATAGATCTTCGATCTGGTTACCATCAGTTGAAGGTGAAGGAGCATGATATCCCTAAAACAGCTTTTTGCACGCGCTACGGTCACTACGAGTTTCTTGTCATGTCTTTTGGTTTGACCAACGTGCCAGCTACTTTTATGGATTTGATGAATCGGTGTGTCGGCCGATGTTGGATAAATCAGTGATTGTGTTTATTGATGATATCCTGATTTATTCGAAGAGCGAGATTGAGCATGCCGGTTACATTCAGAAGTATTGGAGACGTTGAGAAAGGAGAAGTTGTACGCCAAGTTCTCCTAGTGCGCGTTCTGGTTGCGCGGAGTTTAGTTCTTGGGTCATGTGGTAAATCCTGATGGGATTATGGTGGACTCAGCTAAGGTGGAGGCGGTGATGCATTGGAAGTCTCCAAAGACGCCATCCGAGATTTATAGTTTCTTGGGTTTGGCGGGCTACTACAGAAGATTCATTCAAGACTTTTCCAAGATCGCTTCTCCACTAACCAAGTTGACCCAAAAGGATGTGAAGTTTGTATGGGGTCAAGCTCAAGAGAAGGCGTTCGAAGAATTGAAGGCAAGATTGACTCAAGCTCCTGTTCTGTCATTACCGATAAAGTGAAGATCTGGTGGTTTATTCGGATGCTTCCTACTCGGGGTTGGGGTGCGTGTTAATGCAGAGAGGGAAGGTTATAGCCTATGCATCCTCACAGTTAAAGGTTCATGAGGTCAATTATCCTACTCATGACTTGGAGCTAGCAGCCGTGGTCTGTGCATTAAAGATTTGGTGGCACTATCTTTATGGGACGATGTGCACCATTTTCACCGACCATAAGAGCTTGAAGTACTTCTTTGAGCAGAAAGATCTGAACATGAGATAGAGAAGGTGGTTGGAGCTCATAAAATATTATGACTGCGAGATCCACTACCATCCAGGCAGGCCAATGTGGTGGTAGACACCCTTAGCCGAAAAGAGAGACCCGAGCCGATTCGGGTGAAAGCCTATCAGTTGATCATGACCTCTGACGTGATGAAGCAAGTCAAAGAGTTTCAAGATGAGGCACTGAAAGAAGATCATCTTAACTCTAAGAGGATGAGAGGTCTGGTTAAGGAATTGGGTGAAAACACACTTGGTGTTAAAACCATATTTGGACGGGTGTGGGTTCCTCGTTTTGGGGATCTACAGGTGAAGATTTTGGATGAGGCTCACAAGACTCAATACTCTATTCATCCAGGTGCCACGAAAATGTACCAAGATATGAAGAAAGATTATTGGTGGCCGGGTATGAAGCGCGATGTGGTGGAGTATGTGAGTAAGTGCCTTACTTTCTTACAGGTGAAGGCCGAGCATCAAAAGCCGTATGGGAAGATCCAACGTTTGGATATACCAGAATGGAAGTAGGAGCACATCACCATGGATTTCATTACGTAGCTGCCGCGTACCCCGAAAAGGTATGATGCCATATGGGTGATTGTTGATCGTCTAACGAAGAGTGCTCACTTCCTACCGATCCGCGAGACATATTCATCTGAGAGGTTGGCTGACCTGTTCATCAAGGAAGTTGTAACTCGTCATGGTGTGCTGGTGTCCATTGTGTCTGATCGTGACACCCGGTTACATCTAAATTCTGGAAGAAGTTCCACGACGCCATGGGGACGAGGTTACATATTAGCACGACATATCATCCCTAAACTGATGGCTAGTCAGAAAGGACCATTCAAACATTGGAAGACATGCTTCGGGCATGTGTGATTGATTTTGGGGGAAGTTGGGATGACCACCTACCGTTATCCGAATTCTCATACAACAACAGCTATCATGCCAGCATTGGTATTCCACCATATGAGATGCTATACGGTAGGAGATGCAGAACACTCGTTTGTTGGGATAATATTGGTCAGAAGGAATTGGGGAGCGTCAAGGTAATCGAGGCTACGACTGAGAAGCTTGAAAGGATCAAGGTCTTCATGAAGGCAGCCAAAGATAGACAAAAGTCGTATGCCGTTAAACGACGTTGACCGATTGAGTTCAAGGTGGGTGACCCGGTTATGTTGAAGGTCTCACCTTGGAAGGGTATTATTCGTTTCCGAAAGTGGGGCAAGTTGAGCCCGAGATACATAGGCCCTTTCCGAATCATCGCTCGGGTAGGGGAGGTGGCCTATAGACTGGAGTTACCGGATGAGCTAAGTGGAATTCACCCGACATTCCATGTATCTCATCTAAAAAAGTGCTTAGCTGATGAAGACATGATTGTTCCACTGGAGGATATCAAAGTAGACGAACGGCTCAATTATGTGAAGCAACCAGTGGCAATCATAGATCGAAAAGAGAAAAGGTTGAGAAATAAAGTGGTTCCTCTTGTGTGTGTACAGTGGAAGCACAAGAAGGGATCCGAGTCAACATGGGAGACTGAGGAAAAAATGAGACAGCATTATCCATGCTTGTTCAAGGTATAACAGTTTTTGGGGACGAAACCTATTTAAGGGGGGTGGACTTGTAACACCTGGTTATTTATTTATTTTTGAAGTCGAAGAAAGAAGAAAAGAAATAAAGTCCAAAGTTGAGGGACCAAACTCGCCAACGAAGAAAAATTGGAAATATGGTGATATTTGTAGGGAGAGGGCAGCCATACTCTCCCCACTCACTCACATTTCAGCCAAGAAAAGAGAGGAGAAGAGAGAACGGAAGAAAATAGAATGAAGTGCTGGTTCGGGTTGGTTCGAGTGGCCAAAATTGTTGAGAAGCGAGTCAAATCGAGGCTCTTCTCGTTGTGGTCATTTGTGTGAGTTCTAGGACCCCTCTTTTACACATTTTTGAATGATTTTGGGGTTGGAACACATCTGAAATCAGGTTTTTGAGTGTGTGTATGTTTGACCCGTTTGTGTATGTGTATGTGTGTGTATATTGCGTGTGAGCCTTGTTTGTGAGCGTGTGTGTGCTTGAATGGTGTTGTGGTATGCATCCCTAAGGTTTAGGATGGTCGATTTGGGTTTAGAATGGGTTTAGATGAGCTTGAAGGTCGAAAAGGGTAGTTTGTGTTCGGCTAGAACTGCACTCTGCATCAGCTAGGGCTAGGCGACTGACTGGAGTGCGATTGGGGGCCATACGGCCGAATGAGGTGTCTTTGGGGTCCATTCACATGATTGGGGTCCATTCGCATGATTGAGGGTCCATTTGAACGATTGAGGGTCCATTCGCACGATTGAGGGTCCATTCGCACGATTGAAGGGCCAGTCGCATGGAGGTCATGCGATTGAGGGTCCAGTCGCATAATCCGCACTAGTTCCATCCGCATGAGAGTCCATTCGCATGATTAGGTGTTCATTCGCATGAGTGTTAATCCGCATTGGTTTATTCGCATGATGATCAGTCGCATGGAGGCCATGCGACTGAAGGGTGTCCATATGCCCGAATAGGGCTGTTGCACCCGAAGGAAAGTGTAGTCTGACTTCTGACTTTCGGGGGAAAAGTGCGGATGTAAGTGTTGATGATAAGGTTCCCGTAAGAGCATGTAAGATGACGATTGAGGCCTTAGAGAGCATGTTGGGCATGACGATGACGATGTTGCATGATTATGCATGTTATGTATGTATAATGTTGCCCTGTATGATAATGATGATTGTGTATGATATGTTCCTTATTATGATGTATGTTTATCTTTCTTGTGGCTTTACGTGTCGTGTTAATGAATAAGTGATGTATTATGTAACGTAAAGTGAAAGATAATAAAAGAGGAACATGAAGTAAGAATGCATGCATTATTGAATGATGAATGAACGAAGGAAAGGCTTGCAAGCACATATATGAAGTGAGCAACCCTGTTGTTGCAAGAGACTTGGATAGCGTGCAATCATTAAGATTGCCTATGAGGTAAGCAACCCTGTTGTTGGAAGAGACTCGAATAGCGTGCAATCATTGAGATTACCTATGAGGTGAGCAACCCTGTTGTTGGAAGAGACTCGGATAACATGCAATCATTAAGATTGCCTATGAGGTGAGCAACCCTATTGTTGCAAGAGACTCGGATAGCGTGCAATCGTTGAGATTGCCTATGAGGTGAGCAATCCTGTTGTTGCAAGAGACTCGGATTGCGTGCAATCGTTGAGATTGCCCATGAGGTGAGCAACCCTGTTGTTGCAAAAGACTCGGATAGTGTGCAATCGTTGGGATTGCTAATGAGGTGAGCGACCTTGTTGTCGCAACAGACTCGGGAGAACGAATGTATAAAGTGAACGAAAGTTAACGAATGTAACGGAGGATAATAATTATATTAGCTATGTGTACGTATGATGTATGATCGCATGAATGTAAAGAACGGTTTTTAACGAAAGAAAAGTATGTATGATTTTATAAACTAGAGCTCACTCAGCAACGCTGACTGTGATGTGTTTTCCAGTTGGCAGGTAATAGTTGCTGAGGATGGCACGAGGAGGCTACTCAGCTCTTTTGAGATGACATCCATATTTATAATACTTTTGTGATGTAATGCAACTGGGGTTTTGTAATTAAATTATGATGTATTATTTTGTAAAAGTTTTTATAATGAAACGAGATGTCATTTTTGAATGTTTCCGCTGCGATAATTGTGTAAAAGAAAAAGTAATTATATGTTTTATGTGCGATGAGGATCCAGCTGTAAGCGTCCCGGAAACGGGGCCTTACAATCTTAAACATACCATTGAGGCCATAACCCTTCCCTACATACATTCCATGTTTAGTAAGGACAAACTTATCCAACTCAAACACTAAACGAAAACCAAACTTATTAAGCAACCATCCCGAAACAAGATTCTTGCGAATCTTCGGGACATACAAGGTGTTGCTCAAGGTGAGTTCCTTCCCGGAAGTCATCTTCAAGATCACATTTCCTACACCTTTGATGTCGGCCATAGCTTTATTACCCATATAAAGCTTTTCATCACCCTTAACCACTTTAAAAGTGCTAAAGAGGGTCTTCTCACCACACATATGACGGTAGCGCCCGTATCAATGAACCATCCATGTGGATCATGAGGTTGACTTCTTTCACCATTTCCGATAAATTGGTGATCATTGCCACTAACGGTTCACCATCTTCTTCCACCATATGCGCACGCTCACGCTTGGTTGCTTGCATTGATTAGCATGGTGCCCCATCTCAATACAATTGTAGCAAATACCTTAGAACGGAGGAGGTGGAGGTTTCTTTTTCACAACTCCTTTCTTTGGTCCAAGGTTCACCTTTGGTTTCCCAATTGGCTTTTTCCCTTTACCTTTATAACCCCTTGACGATTGCCCATGTTCAACCACATTTGCCTTTTCTATCGGTTCCACACAGTGCCTTTTTGAGCCATTTCGTTGTCTTATTCAATTTGAAGACAAACAATAAGTTCATCCACAGTCATCTCTTTTTGTTTGAGCTTAAGATAATTCTTAAACTCTATCCAACTTGGAGGAAACTTTTCAATCATGGCTGCAACTTGGAAGGTGTCATTGAGATGCATCCCCTCAATGTGAATTTCATGAAGTATAACTTGTAACTCTTGAATTTGGCTAATCAGAGTCTTGCCATCAACCATTTTAAAATTCAAGAACCGAGCCACAATGAATTTCTTGCTACCAACATCCTCGGTTTTATACTTCTTGTCTAAAGACTCCCATAGTTCTTTGGTAGTCTTTATGTTGTAATACACGTTATACAATGAATCACAAAAACCATTCAAAATGTAGTTGCGACAAAGAAATTCCGAATGCTTCCAAGAATCAATGGCACTCAAGGCTTCAGCATCATCCCCTTCTTTAGGTAGGGGAGCAATTTTCTCCAAAAACTGTGCTAAGTTCAAGGTTGTCAAGTAGAAGAACATCTTTTGTTGCTATCTTTTAAAATGGACACCCATGAACTTTTCAGGTTTCTTGGCGTGGTTTGCCACAGTGGTCGCTCCCATAGTGGTTGCAGCTAAAGGGGCTGATAAAGAGGAACTCATAACACTTGAAGACATGTTGTTTGCTATTTTACAGAAACAGTTTAAGTTAGAACAATTTTCAACAAATTGAAATAACTACCAAGATTGAAAAATGTTTCAAACTATTTTCACAGTTCTATAAAATTCAACCAGAGATGTTCTAAGTCCAACTTTAAAGATCACTCGTGAATAAGGAAACGAAAACAGTTATAACCACAAACTAATTTGAAAAAAACAATTAAACTACTTTCGGAATTCCATAAAACTCAACGAGAGATATTCTAAGTCCAACTTTAAAATCACTCGTGAAAAAGGAAACGAAAATAATTTAAAAAAAATTAACCTTTTAAAAAACATAGATTTATATATGAATGGTGTTTTTTAAATTTTATTTTAAGTTTGTAGGAACTGTTCATATAAAATAAAAATTCAAATAATTTTATTAATATACTCAATACAAATGAACATAAATAAATGATTATCAATTTCTTTTATAATGGTAAATTTACACAAATAGAAGAAACAGAAATGTAAAAGCTGAGGATCATATTCAACACGGGGCCCTTAAAACAAATTCCGAGCCTCCCAAGAGAACTCGTTTTGTTTCCTAGGGTACAACAGGCGAAGTAGTTTGTACTGCCGGGATTGATCTATAAACCGAACTTGTTTGTAGAAGAGAATCCCAAAAGAGATAGATAATCTGTTTTACTGCAGAGGTTTCAAGTTGTGTTGGTGTGTTTTTCTTCTGAGCTACACTTAGTATTTATAGTGGAATTCGAACCATAACAGCCACCTAACGAAGTGCAAAGTGCGCCATCAAAGTGTCACATTGCGCCTACATGCCCACGCCGCGCACGCGTGTGCGAGTGGGAGTGGGAGTGCGAGTTACGGGTTTCGCACCCTTCGCGAATCCACTTAGTGTGACACCTTAAGAAATAATATAGAGAAGAGGTTATAGAATATAAACCATTTTATATTTTTTCTTCCTCTAATGTGAGACAACTTCCACACTATTAACTCCTAATGTTATTACAACACATTAATTTTCATTCAACACATTAATTTATTGATTAAATATTAATAATCATATTAATATTATCAATAAATTTCCAACAACAAAGTAAAAAAATTAAAATGATAGTAATTCGATGATTTTTAGTTTGAGACTGTGTGACTGAATGTTATAGAGCTAGAAATCATATTCTTTAAATTGGTATTCTCCATACTTGTCAAAGAGACCGGTGATTCTCATTCTCATTTTACCTGGTTATTAAAGTAATATTTATTATAATATTTCTTTAATAAACCAGTTAGCACCTTAATTAAAGATTTTACCATAAAGACAAATCAAGTTTACGATACGTTTTATGGCTTGAGTGCATCGGAAAGGATGTTTGAGACTGAAATTAAAATGAACATTTTGGTTAAAGGATTGCAACATGATCGCTCTCTATTGATATTTTTATGCCGCCCTCCGGCTCGAACCCCACCACATTGTCACTAGTAGGTTTATGTCATGAGTTCACTCGATATCATTAGCGTTTAGTGAAACAAAAGTTGGAGATATTGCATGTTTCATATCATTTAGATCGTCAAAATTTGATGAAAATCATAGAGAAGTTAGCATGAAATTTAACCATGACGAAGATTTTACAAATTTAAACATATAATCCTTCAATTATAAGAAACTATTACATTTAAATCATATTTCACATTCATCAAATGTAACATTACAATGCACACAATATATAAAACCAATAGACAATAATACCACAAGGTAGATGATAAACATTCATGTAAAAATGAATCTATCTCTTCACTGCCCAATTTATCAATCACATTATTACTTTAATTACCTTAATGTCGACGCACATTCGATCAAGACTAACATCTGTAGTTAGGAAAAGGAACATTGCCCAACTCGATGCGCCTGAGGTCATCAATCAGCACTTGATAGTGTCTCTTCACTTCTTCTGCTGTTTTCCCACCAACGGCCCTCGCGATCTTCTGCCACCGATCAGGGGTGTCGTGATCATACACCGCGAGAGCTCGTTCAAAGAGTTTGTTTTCTTGGGGGGTCCATGTGGTTGTAGAGTTGCTTGAATAGAGGGTGCTTGATGCCATTTTGATTTGCAGTTGAAGAAGATGATTGATAAGAAGTTGAGGGATGGTTTGAAGGAGGTCATTAATGTAAGCTCAGTATATATAGGAGAAGTTGGTGGGGGCAAGAGGGTGAAATAATATCCACGTCAGCATGTTTTGTGAACCACAGAAGGAGCATAATAGCAAGTGAAATGGGAGAATCGTAGTATCATATCAGTGAAGAAAGATGACATCTTAGTATTGGGCTTGGGGTTGAGATTGGGCTTGGGTGGAGATTGGGCTTGGGCTTTAATTAATCTATTTTTTGATTCTTCTGTTAGATAGTGAAAGGTTAAATAAACATAATTACATTTTATGGGTCTCAACTCTTAACCCATATCTCTTAAACTAGACCCTTAGTCAAACACAAGGAATACCAAATACTTATGCAATTCTAACTGTTTTAGATTTGTAATAATTTTGAGTTTTTAGCAACATTAACAAATTCATAGTTATATTTATAATATATTTTTTGATATTACACAATGAATTTATATATTTAGATACGGGTAAACAAGTACATTACTACTTTCGCATTATCAGACATCACCTAATAACATGAAAGAAAAGGTTATAGTTGATCTCATATCTAGCCCCGTACCTAAATATACATCAACATTTTTTTTTACTATGATAAATGGTGTAGTTATCACACTGTGTTGGAAACTTTTTAAAGCGAAAAGTTGGTTTGTTTGATTCAAATTCGAAATCATAATGTGGAAAGTAAACAAAGACTTCCACGAGCTAAGATTTAAGTAATGTCACTCTCCTATTATTCTTGTTTGACGCACGTTATTGTCTTCATTTTGCGGGGTCCTTATCGCGCTTAAAATGTGGTTGTTAGTCCTGTTTACTTGGTACATATGATTAATAATGAAGATAGATGAAGCTGGATTACCCTAAACTCTCTTATTTGTGATCACCCAAATTGCACAAGTCTCTACTTGTGTTAATGGCTTGATTCTTCCATCTTTTATTATTCTATTAAATTGTGGACCATATAATTCTTGCTTAAAAGTAGGATATTATCAAGAATATGTTATATAATCCAAGTTGAAATAATATATTGGCACCACCAAATATCCTAATTGGATTTAAAGCACCATCCTTTTGGTGGTGGAAGCCATAGTCATCTATTGCACACCATATTGGATCAAAGAAAAGTCGCTTATGATGGCTTTGATTTTTCAAATACTACCTTATGGTGTATTGACCACTAAATTACTTCAAAATTTGACCATTTATACATGATATTAAGGTAAAGGAAAGCAATTCTCAACACAAATAAAGAGTTTATTTGTAACCCAAATGTGAGCAAGTTGTAATGGTCGTAATAGAATTATTTATTTATTTTACGTGCGTTCCAACTACTCTGGTGGTCGTAATTCAGGTTTTCAAACCGCAAGAAAGACGATGACATTAGATGTCTCATTAGGTTAACAAACCCCCTTTTCAAAGAATATATACAAAGGAAACAACAATGGACCAATAAAATCGTGTTAGGCAAAAGACTAGATCAACTAGCTGTATTGATAAAAGATATGTGGTTTTTAAAGGAGAATTTTATATGTTGCATATTGGTAGAATATATGACATTGATGTTCATAGAGATGCATTGCTTTAATATACAAGCGAAAATATCACAACTTGCTCTAAATGCTACGAGGATATTTTAAAAAATAGTAACTAGCTTACTTTCAAAATCTTTCTTATAATGGTGTTTTGAGAGTTGCTACAAAGAATATCATCTTTCATTTCTTTACCAAAACGATACTTCTTTACTAATTAAACTAACATACTTTTATAAATTAACGACAACACCACTACTAGTGATTGACTTTCAGCAATGACGAAATCAGTGATAGATCATTCATATTTAAAAAGAAAATCTAATATTCGTTGTTGTATTCTGGTAATTACTAATAAATTTCAAACAGTTAAGAGAAACTCCCAAAAAATAAAATAGTAAATTTTAAATAGTCATCAATATCAACGACTTATTAGCAACTAATATTAAGGATAAGGATTTCAAATAAGATTTCATCCAAGATTCTTCAATGGTAGTCGGTTTGTTGGATGAGAAATTTTGCAATTGCTTTGGCCATCGCTAATCCTACGGACATGCTCACTATAAATAACCTTGAGGACCCTTTAATTGTCATATTTTTATTTCCGTCCCCTTTTGATAGTAATGTCTATTGATATCACTTATTGTATGGTCGATTGGTGGCTTTGAGATGTTGAATATTTTGTACGTGCTAATTTGTTTGCAACTAGTTTGTTGGTATTGTCACGAACATATAATTGTTCATGTGTTCTCTTTCCTACGTGTGGTCATGGATGATTTTTTTGGTAACCTCATTTGTCCTAGTACTTTAGTAGACGCTTTTACATGTATACAAATGTTGTGTGAAATACCAACTTCACGCGTACACTTATGCTAGAATAGGTGTACTAGGAGTTATAAAATGCAACATACCAGCATATATGCATGCTTAATTTAATACGAGTCTGTAACATGTACGCATGTGGAATCCGATAATCTACATTTATGGCATGGTATGTATTCTTCTATTTTTAGGAAGCTTACAATGTAATACGATATAGAAGTATTTATATATTTTCCGTAAGATCTGAAGTTGTAATGCAGTATAATGATATTAGAATTTGTTTTGTATGATCTACAAATGTATTCGTAAAAAATATTTATACAAAACAAGTGGTGTATTCTAATACAATAACTAACACGTAACAAGGCCCATAAAGATTAAAAATTGTGACTTGGTAGGTGTATCATCATACATGGACTTAAATGAGTCATTAACGCTCCTTGTGGTCCATTTTGACTTATAATGATTTCTTAAAGCATTTTTAATAGGACGTTTTTAGCCTTTAAAACATCACATCATTTGTTTTTTATATAAAAAATCATTGGGGGTTTGTTTTTGAAGCTAGATGTTCATGGGGATGAACATAAAAAAACATCTGACATTTTTAGAAGTGAGACCGGGGTTAGGTTTTAATATTAAAAAAAAGAAAAAAATATATTTATATTAACAAAATATTTAGATTTTCAATATTAATTTAAGTGTTGGATGTTTCAAGTCAACTTCATACGCCTGAACAGTACTCGTGTGCCTGAACAGTACGTCGGAACAATGCTCATGCGCTTGAAACAGTGTTCATGCGCCTGAATAGTGTTTATCTGCCTGAACAGTGCGTCTGAACAGTGCTCATATGCCTAAACAGTGCGTCTGAACAGTACTCATGTGCCTGAATAGTAAATATAAATTTTAAAATATTATTTTATTTTATTACAATAAATTATTATTTATTAAATTTAAACTTTAAATTTCAAATTAAAATTTTAAAATTTTCCTCTAAAATATATTTAACTTTTATATTTTAAAATTTTAAAGTTTTAAAAATTTCATCCAACAAAAGACTGATAAATATTTATTTATATTTTATATTAATATATAAGATTGATATTAAAAAAATATAAAATGTGATAATGATGTGACAATGTTTTTAGGTGTTTTTAAATTTTACTATTAGAAAAGTTTTTTGGGTTGTTAAATAATGAGTGGTTTTGTGATGTGTTGTTGACTAGACATGTTTTTAAGTTTTTTTTTATTTCATCATTGGTGATACTCTTATCATTAAGACTTTTTACCCTAATAAGTTTTCTCAAATGGTCAAATACTCAAGTATTCGTTAGACGTTAAAAAAAATTAAAGCTTCTTATGGTCGGTCATAACTTAAATGATCAATTATCTCGTTACAACCCATAATAAATGCAGGTAAATAATGGTATATTGGAATAAATTAGCAATTAAGAGTTTTATTACTTATCATGATATATTGGCATAAATTAGCAATTAAGAGTTTTAATGAGTTGTTATTACTTATCATGATATGTATGTTGGAATACGACACATCACTACATCGGGTCCCATATGATCAATATAGCCCAATTAGGTTCATTATTATCATATATTAATATGTTTTTTAACGTCAATGTACAATCCTTTTTCGATGGATATGTGTTATATTAATTGTACCCATCTATTTGTTTCTTATTCAGGATCGTACTTTTAACGCCTTTAGAAGGAAACCTACAACTTAGAAAAAACCCATGGCTCAACCTTAATATTTGTACTTAGAGTGAGACTTAAACACAACACATTTTCATATATAAATCAGTGGCGGAGGATAGTGAGGGCCGGGGGGGGGGGGGGGGGGGGGCGCTCTTTTTATCGCCGGTAGTGTTAATTTTTAGTTCGTTTGCGTAAAGTTTTGGCACGATAATGTAATTTTTTATATAAATATCGAGTTCGCCACCCTAAAATATTTAATTTCGCCCCCGCCCCCTACGGAATTGTTCAAGCTCCGCCATTGATTTAAATGTCGTAGATACTTTAAATATCATTGCTATAAAAAATATATATATAAATGGTCATA
The DNA here is from genome assembly GCA_025506515.1 of Flaveria trinervia. Lineage (NCBI taxonomy): Eukaryota > Viridiplantae > Streptophyta > Magnoliopsida > Asterales > Asteraceae > Flaveria > Flaveria trinervia. The sequence continues at coordinate 58,243,952 of CM046458.1, read as the reverse complement.
CTCCAGTTTAGTCATGCACAAATCGGGTTTTGGGCCGGACCCGAAACCGGGTTCGGTCCAGTTGGGTTTTTATACCCGGGTATTGGTGAACCCGGGTACGAACCCGGGACGGGTTCACTTGCGGGAAAACCCTACCCACTATACCCGGGTAGGGTCGGGTCGGGTCCGGAACCGGGTCCAATACCGGGTTTAGTTTATTTTTTTTAATTTTTCCCTTTTTTTATGTCCAATACCGGGTTCAATATCGGGTCCTATACCGGTTTCACTTCGTGTTTAGACCGGTTAGGGTCGGGTCGGGTCCGGGTAGGGCCGGGTTTTAGAAATTCGAAAAAACTCAAACCGGGTTGAAACCGCCGGTTTATTCCGGGTACGAACCGGGTACACTGGGTCGGGTCCGTACCCGGTTTTTTTGTGCAAGTCTACTCCAGTTGTGATTTGAATGTCCATTACTATTCATCACAATTTGTTGTTCCGTGCATGGAAAGGTATGACACTTTAGGTCGACCGTGGTTAAACATGATGAGTGAAGGTCAATAATAGTGATTTAACATTGGTAAAAAATAACATAAAAGGGTCATCAATCATCCCTCGATAATTTATGTCGATTATCCGAGATGAAGTCTTTTCCCATGACGTTCTCTTATGGGTTTTTTTCGATGGACCATCGACAACTCATAAACTCACCAATGGATTTCTAATGGACATGTCAGTAGATAAAAACCCTATGATTTGTTTAACATGGGTCCGCATCAAAGCCAATCATTTAAAAAACGAATCAAACACATTAGGTCATAGCAGGTTAACATGTTATATCTGTTTTATAGGACCCGTGGCGACAATAGGTGGCAGAGGTGGTGGTTACACCAATAGTGAAGGTGACGGTGACAACGACAACAATTGTGATGGTGGTGTGTGCTAGCGGTAAATTTTAGGCGGTAATGATTACATTATAAATTAATCAAATGCGCACTCCGCCCATTCTAAACTTTGATTTTGTTTTTTTCTGAATTTTGTATAAGCTAGTATAAAGATAAAACACAAATCAACTTACCCTACAAGAAAATAAATATATAGTCGCAACACCTTTGGCGATGAAATGAAACCATCGCTATATATCAAGGTACTACGAATCTACGATGCAATGTAGTCACGGATTTGTAAGATAAGTAGAAAATTGAAAGAGCTTTTAATCAATCTATTGTATTTAATAAAATAAGAATTCTTTTATCACTTTTTATTTTCTAAACTATTTTTTTTGCCACTTGTCACTCTTATATGCATTCTCACTTTATTTTTTCCTTTAAAAGGATGTTATAGTAATTTAAAATACTTAAATGAATTTTTCTCTTACTAAAAATTAATTTTATTAATGTTATATATCTCTCTTTTGTTTAGATTTTTTAAAATCAAACTATCATTTTTAAATAGCTTTTATTAAGAAAATTAAAAATCACATTTTTTATTAAACTAGTAATAATAAAAAAATATTAATATAATATAAAATTTTCTAAAACACTAAACTTCTTTGAATTAAATATATTTTAAATCGGTCATTTTTAAAATATTATAAAAAGGTAAAATTACTAATCTTATTAAAATAACCAGAATAATTACAAACTTGGAGTTTATAATAAATAATATTTTTATAAAAAATAAAATTCCTAATAAATGTTTAATATTGAAACTTGTTGGATCAAGAAGAAGGCTGGTGCAACCAAAACCAAGTCACTTAGACAATTTTGGTACTACATGCAAAGGCTTCCGAAGCTTAGCATGGAACTTCCGAAAGTTGTAGAGTTCTTCCAAAGACAAAGTGAAAGATCAACTTCCGAAGACAGAACTCTACTTCCGAAGTCAAGAGCATGCTTCCGAAGATCAAGTCTTAGAAGAACAACCTGAAGACTACTTCCGAAGTATGAAGAAAAGAAGAAGTCTCCAAGCCTTGGAAGAAGCAGCCTCTTTCGAAGTATAAGTGGCTTCGGAAGTACTTACTCTTCCGAAGCCATTTAACCTTCGGAAGACACTGCTATGAACTAGTGGACACAAGTATGGTCTCTGACACTCCACTGCAGACCTCTGATATTGCATGGATTCTTTCTGAAGAGCCATGTAGTTGATCATACTTTATTCTATTGTTCACCTTTTATGATAGTACAAATTACCAACTTTAGTTGGTGACAAAAGGTAAGTCAGGGACATGTCCTGACTACCATATCTCAGATAAGACTTTATCCGAGATACCTTAAACTATAGTCTTGTAGTATAGGCTATAGCTATAGGATCCCAGCTGGTATCAAAGTATATCTGGTTGTAGGTAGTATTATATATAGGTTCTCATTGTAACTCATTCCACACTGCTTGTAAGAGTCTTGTATTATTTGAGTTGAGAAGCAATATATAAAAGTACCTTGAAAATTACTTATTGTGTTCCTTATTACTTTCTATATTGTGATCAACTCTTACTGATTCTATCTTTACCCGAGTGTTGTTCTAAGTGAGTTTGAGAGAAAACAAAGTGATGTTCCAATTGCAGGATCGGTTGGATAGGTTGAGGTTCAGAAGTTCTGGGGAGTGTTTTAGGTTGAAGGATGGGAAGTTTAGATGGTTGTGGTAAGGTAGTGGATGTGGGTAAGAATGTGGGTTCAGGGATGAAAGGCTCGGTTTTGATGGTGAAAGGTAAGGGTGAGGGTTCAGGTTGTGGTTGGGTGGTTGCAGTGAAGGTCATCCCCTTTACCCTTCTGTACATCTCTTTTCTCTTTCCCAACCAGATGTCAGCCTTGATTTCACTGAAAATCCGTTAGAATGTCTTCTCAGACCCATCTGCCTTCCAGAGAAGCCATGGGCCCGAAGATAGTCTTTCATCCAGGCCTTTTCACTGAGCTTCCTGGTTGAAGTGACCCTTGCTTCTTCCTCATTCTTCTTCTTCTCCTTTGTCTTTTCTTTTGCAGCCTTTCTTCTTTCTTTCTCCATTTGATCCTGCTCTTTGTTGTAGAGCCAGAGGATTGTCTCATCATTGTATGGAGAGAGTTCTTGAAGATTAAAGCCTCTGGAGATTAGGAAATTTATCCTGTCTCTCCTTAGCTGCAAGTCAGCTTCCTTCTGTACTTCTTTCTCTTTCTCCAAGGCGAACCTGGCTTCTTCTTCAAGTTTCAGCTGGGTTGCCTTCTCCAGATTCACCAACTCCTCTAGTGGTAGCATGAGTGTTTCTTCATTGGTAGCGCCCAATTGGATAAGCTGGTCAATGATCTCTTCTCTCTTCTTGTTGTTGACAGCCTCCTGATTGGCTGCAACTGCCTTTGTACTAGCAGCTAGCAACTTTTTAGTTGGAAGTCTTCCTTTCTTCTTTAGTTTCTCAATCTTCCCTTCTTCCTGAAGCTCTTCCACAGTCATCTTTCTTTTCCCTTTATCTTTTGAAGAGCCTGACTGTGGTGGTTTTTGAAGAGTGGATTCTGATTGTGAGAGAGGAAGAGAGGGTGTTTGGGATGGAGGTAGATCCAGAAAGTCCTCGTTGTTCACCTCAGATGCCATTTCAAGGATTGCATCTGTGATGATCAGTTCCTCGAACATTTTGAACAGTCCTTCCGCAGCTTCCATTTCAGCTTCGGAAGATTCAGCTTGTTCTTCCGAGGCTTTAACTTCAGCTTCGGAAGTTGGAGGAGATGCAGATTCTGTCCCAACTGTTTCAGTTGATGGGCCATCAGTCCCCATTTCCCCTTCAAATTGAATCTTAGGTTCCATGTGGAACTTAGGTTGTCCAACTTCTTCCACAGTGGTAGAAGGTGCAGTAAGCCTTTGAAGCTCTTCAGCTCCGAAGTAAATCATTGCAGCATCAGAGCTTGGCTGATTAGTGGAGGATCTCAACAGATTCTTGGTGAAGAGTCTGTAGAGATCGCTGAGCATCTTTGAGTCAATCTGAAGAATAACTTGAGATGGCTCAGACACAGTGATGATAGGAGTAGAAGATGCTGATGTTGAAGGTTAGCTTTGTGGTTCCTCAGATGTTTGTCTCTAAACATTCTCCCTCTTTTTGGTAGCATCATCTTGAGAGCTATATGAGCTGGAGGAAGAAGTCAATGAGACTTGAACAGGTACATGCCTAACAGATCTCTCGGTCTGTTTCTTAGCTAGTATAGCCTTGAAATTGTCAATCTCAAGTTGCTGAGTGGCGGACCGCAGGATCGGTGTTTGTCACTTAAACACAATGTTTTCTCTCAAAATCACCTAGAACAACACTCGGGTGAATGAAGAATCAATAAGAGTTGATCACAATATATAAAGTGATAAAGAACACAGAAAGATAATTTTCAAGATACTTTTATATATTGATTCTCAACTCAAAATACAAGACTCTTGCAAACAGATGTTGTTATGTCTCACTTAGTTACAATGAGTTTCGAAGAGAACCTATATATAATACTATCTACAGCCGGATATACTTTGATACCAGCTGGGATTCCTTAGCTAAAGCCTATACTACAAGACTATAGTTTAAGGTATCTCAAATAAAGTATTATCTGAGATATGGTAGTCAGGACATCTCCCTGACTTACCTTTTGTCACCAACTAAGGTTGGTAACATGTACTATCATAAAAAGGTGAACAGTGGAATAAAGTATGGTCAACAACATGGCTCTTTAGGAAGAAGCCATGCTGTATCAGAAGTCTGCATCGGAGTGTCAGAGACCATACTTGTGTCCACTGGTCATAGCAGTGTCTTCCGAAGGTTAAATGGCTTCGGAAGAGTAAGTACTTCCGAAGCCACCTATACTTCTGAAGAGGCTGCTTCTTCCAAGGCTTGGAGACTTCTTCTTTTCATCATACTTCGGAAGTGATCTTTACTTTATTCTTCTAAGTCTTGAACTTCGGAAGTATTCGGAAGTAGAGTTCTGTCTTTGGAATTTGGTCATTCCCTTTGTCTTCGGAAGAACTCTACAACCTTCGGAAGTTTCATGTTAAGCTTCGGAAGCCTTTGCATGCAGCACCAAAATAACTTAAGTGACATAGTTTTGGTTGCATTAGCCTTCTTCTTGATCCAACATGGACCTTTCTTCTAAAGTCTTAACCAAGAATTCAAGGTTTGAGACTTTAGATAGAAGGTCTTGTATGAGGAGTTGCATGCTTCCCTCATCTTCTTTTGAAGAATCACGGGGAGATGAGGTAACATACCTAGTATGTTCAGCCTCACCACCAGATGTGGTTTCTTGGCACCTTGGTTTCCCTTGCTTAATGATGTCTCTTTTAGAGTTATCAAAAAGCATGGTTGTTGCAGATTCAGTCTCAGATATATTACCACTGTCCATAAGGTCCATTGAGGCACCTTCTGTAGTGGCAGCTGAATCAGCATGAGTCCCCTCCACATCAGTGGGACTCACCTTAGTTATAGGTTGCTAATGAGGGCTAGAGATAAGGCATTTATCTGGGCTATGTTGATCTTGAAGAGGGTGTTGTAGATCAACTTCATTTCCATGGAGAGATGTTATCTCTTAATCAGTTTTGAAGAGAAGGTCAGTAAAAGATAGGGAGGTTAAGCCTATTGACCCGGAACCTTGGTCAATGTCTACAGGCATTGAGCCTCTGGTGGGGTTGTCCCTTGTTGGCTGCTTAGAAGAGTGTAAATACTCCTCCTGAGGGCTGTTGGTTTGGGTGTCGGGCTCATGGGTTTGAGACTGAGGAGACTCAAAACCCAAATTGAGGTCAAAAGAGAAGGATGGAGAGACCTCAGACTGAGTGGGGGCCCATGTTTCCACTCTAGTCTTTTTGGATTGAACAGGAGGGGCTTGTTCAATCAGAGTAGATTGAACAAGGGTTCGTTTGGGGCGTCTTTGGTATGTGATGGTGATGGGTGGAGAAGGCAGTGTTGGCATTATGGTGGAGGTTACTAGTGTGGGTTCATCACCAGTAGGGTGAATAGGGTTGTCACCAGGAGCTATGTGCTCAATCATACCTGGAAGAATAGTAGTGTACCTTCCAGTGAAGTTATTGGATACCCTCTTCAAAGTCTTGAAGATGGTAGGCCTCATGTGAGGGATAGTCAGAGCAGTGTACAGACAAGCATACTCTGGTCCAACTCACAGTTGAATATGTGTTGAATGAATCTAGGATACATAAAGAATGTCTCCCTTTGTAGATTCCCAATCAGATTGGTGAACACAAATCTTGAGTAATTGAAGCACAAGCCTCTCACCAATCCATGAACTAAGCATCCTAGTTCATATGGGATTTGATCCCATCCCCCAGATTTGTTTGACAAGTAGTGAAGAACAACATGCAGGAGGAACTTCTAGTTGTAGGAGAAGTTGAACTTGTAGACTGTCGACTTGCTTATGTCTCCACCATATCCCATTAGGATGTAAGTGTTGTCTAAATCTGCCTTAGGGAATTCAGTAGGAGCTCTTTCATCATGAAGCTCGAGGTGCTCCTTGATGAGTTGTTCAATAATGATCAACTCCTGTCCACAAATGTTGGACCTAAGTACACGAATCCCATTTAGGGTTTCGGCTTGACCATTTCCCCAAAATTCGGCCATTTGGTTGGAGTAAACAGTGGGGTTAATGGTAAGAGCTGTGTAGTAAGGTGATTGGGTGAGAAAGGAGATGATTTCAGAGAAGTCAGCATCTCTTGAAGAATCAAGAAGTGCGACTTGGTTGTGCTGAGGGTTAAGTGCCATTGGAGAAAGCTGAATGTAGATGATTTTGAGTTTGGGTAAAGTTGGAGTGGAGAAAAATTTCTAGGGCAGTAAAAATTGCAAGTAAGAAGATGAAATTGAATAGTCAAGATTATTTAAAAGAGGGTGGAAAGGCGGTAATGGGGGTTAGGATAAGGTGATGTGATGTTGTAGCGGAAGAAATGACAGTGGCGGTAAGGTTAAAATCAGTTAAATAATCCAACATCATTGTTGATACATGTATGTCCCTAGATCATGATATGAAATGTAATAGATCTTGTTAATCTGATTTGGATGTAATTTGATATGATTAATGAAATGATATGGATTTTTTGTGATTTGTAATGTCTAATATTTCATTAATGAGTCAATATTGAATTGGTTAATTAGGTTAGTGATTGTTTGAATGGTTACACATAATGTTTATTAATTAATACATTCAAACTTAACATAATGAAGTTCTCGTGCGAATGGTCCATGCGAATGGACCACATGCATGAATAACTTCATACGATTGACTCAGTCGCACGACTGAACCAGGAGACTGGATCAGTCGTATGATTGATACATAAGATTGGCTCAGTCGCACGACTGAACACTCAGTCGTGCGGATGAATCAACCGTATGGTTCAATCGCACGACTGAATCATACTAATGGTTCAGTCACACGAATGAACAATACTAACCTATAAATACAACCCAATTCGTGGAAAAAAAAGAGAATTCATTCTATTACGACTTTAGACGTACCCTAGCCGTCCAGAAGCCTCCCAATTCGTTCTCCAAGTTCATAGAACACATTAGATCGATTCCCAATCGATTTCTAACGTTAGTTTCAATTCGTTATTGATTCTTCGTGTGTTCTCACTGATTGGATCGCCAATCAAATAGGATTCCGCACTATTGATCTGGTTTACACGCTAATCACTAGGTATTTCGTTCAAATACCAGGTCCTAACAATTGGTATCAGAGCCTTGGCTCTTGATTACGTGTGATTCAATCAAGATTGATAAAAAGTTTGTGTTTTTGCACTAAAAACGCAATATTTTGTGTCAAAAGTGATCTTGGACGTTCCGTGCTCATCAAAGTTTGGTTTCTACGGACTTAGGGGATTAGACCTTGCGAAATTTCGAATTTTTACGGCTAAAACACGTTTAACCTAGAAATTTTCGCAAAACAACAGCTTCAGTCGCACGAGTGAGCCATTCGCACGACTGGACCTCATTCGCATTGCTCAGACGCATGATTGGACCTAGTCGCAACTCCATTCGTACGATTGAACCATTCGTTCGCAGTGTTCATACGCATTAGCTTCATTCGCACGACTGAACCGATCGCTTAGTTCAGCCGCACGATTGAACCAATCGCATAGTTCATTCGCACGGATAGCCCAATCGCATCCTTCAGTCACACCAGTTGACAGTTTGTTTTAGTAGACTTAAAGTTATTCGCCATGGAAGATCAAATGTCAACATTTACTGCTGGAAGGACTCTAGGATCCAGAACCTGCTGTTACTTGAGAGTGAGGTGGTAATCATAATAAACCACCAAAGCTCTTAACGTTAGATGAGTTTCCCCACTGGAAACAACGTTTTGAGATCTACCTCAATGGAGTGGATCCGAATCTGTGGGAAGCTATCGAGATTGGATATAGCACGCCGGTGGGAGCCGATGGAGTAAGGCTAACCTTAGGAGGGATGACAGATGCGCAGAAAGTTAAATATAATGTAGAGAAGAGGGTTTATGCATTGATTACACAGTCTATCCCTAAAAACATTTTCCACCAGTACTAAGAGAATAAGCAGTCCAAGAAACTATGGGATGAGCTGGAAAAGAGGTACGACGGGAATGCTTCGTTGAAGGCAATCAAGGCTAAGGAGTTAAAGAAGGAATTCGATAACTTCTCATCGATGGGAAACGAGAGTTTGGACGATGTTATAGATAGATTCTACCATCTGATGAGTGAACTGCATACACATGGGGTGGCTACTACATGGAAGAGAAAGTTACTAACTTTGCAGATGGATTGCCGGAAAAGTGGGCTTCATTTGTGTCTAGCCTGAGACAGAATCGAATGCTGGCAAAGCTGGATATAAATGACTTCATTCTAAAGCTGCGAGAAGAAGCTCATAGGATGAAGTACAGAGCTCAGAAGTCTTCGTATACTCAGAATCCAGCTTTGTACAATGCCACGCCTCAAGCTAAGACATCTGGAGCATCTCTCCAGACTGCATTTGTGTCTAGCTCATCGGGTCCTTCACATGCTTCTCCTTCAGGATCAGACACGTCGGGGTCTTCGTGTACCCATCATATTGGATCTGAAACAAATGCTACTAGACTGAAGACCGAGAACCTCGGTAATGTGATTGTAGAAGTAGCTCGAGAACACATGGATCTTTTGGCTGCAGTGGTTCATTCTTATGATGGACTTGTTGCTGGGAAGATTGGAAACTGCCATCTGGCAGACGAGGACTATAAGCAGGTGGATGAAATGGAGCTTGAGAGAATGGACATAATGTGGGCCTTAGCTAGTGCTGTCCGGAGGGCGAAGAAGTTTGTGAAAAAGACCGGACAGAACTTGGTAGCTACTAAGGATACCGCATTTGGCTTTGACAAGAGCAAAGTGACCTGCTTTAACTGTGAAGAGAAGGGGCACTTCAAGAGAGAATGTTTTAAGCCAAAGAAGACGGTAACGGGAACCCATTCTCGTCCTTCACTCATCAAGACAAGCAAGCTACTAGTTCTACTTCATCAAGCAAGGATCCAAAGCCTTGACTGCTCATAATGATGAAGGACAGGACTGGAGCTTTAGGTTTGTTTCTCCAGGGGAATCAAACATTGCTAGTGTAGAAGACATTGACGTTGATTCCGCGAGTGAAGGAGATCTAGCAGTTGAGATAGCGATGTCAAATATTGAAGAGACAACTGCAACTGAGGTCAGCTACAAGCCTAAAGAGGAGACTACCACAACAAAGACAGAAAAGACAGAATCACCAGGACCAGAGACATCTGATGTTGCGTTGATGGTTAACTCTTCTGAACCAACTCAGGTAAGTACCACTGACCAAATGTTTGATAATCATGCTTGTTCTGATTGTAATACGTTTAGAAATAGCATAGATGAGAAATTTGCTAGGTTATTAGATCATAATGATAACTTAGTAAAAGATTTGCAACTGTGCACTGAGGCTAATAGAGTATTAAAACAAAATGAGCATAGTTACAAAGAAAAGATAGACCTTTTGACTAAACAGCTTAGGAAACCGAAGTAGTTGCATTTAACCAAGCTAATGACATTAGGTACTATCTAAACTCCCTAGAAGACACTAAGAAGCAAAAGGCAGTTCTAGAAGTAGAAGTAAACTCATTGAAATAGAAACTACACAGTTAGACAAGTTCATCACACATAGTCCAACACTTAATGAAAGAAAGAACCAATAGGGAGGGTTTGGTTACAAAGTGGTTCCACCACCACCTGAGACCTTGATGAACACTAAGAGTAGACCAATAAATAATAACCCCATCAAGGATCATGTGGTGTCTACTCCTCTTGTTAGTGATCCAGATTCCTTATGTTCATCTATTGAATCTGGAAACAAACAAAAGGAGGCCACTTCAAAGGCAAAGGGTAAATTGCCTTGTGTTAATCTGGAAAAAGAATTTGAAAAGGTTAACTTAAAGTCAGGGTCAAACAGAGTCAAATCAGAACCTAAAAAGACTTCTAATGTTAATCTTTCACATGTTTTAAGTCAAAAACCAGTTAACCAAAAGAAAAAAGATGTTAAACATGTTAAAACAGTTAACTTTGTTAAACAAGAGAAAACATCAAAAGAACCAGAGTCAAAACCTAAAGAGAGTGATGTTACTAGAGTGTTACACATGTCTCCACAAAGAAAGTTTAATCATAAAGTTGATAGCAGGTCGTGCTACAACTGTGGAGAATGTGGACACATTGCTTCCTATTGTCCTTATTATCAGACACCTAGGAAGAAGATTGAACTTCAGGACTCAAAACCTAGGTCTTCTAAAAGGAGTTCTTTAACTCCACCTAGAAGAACTAGTGAACATAAAGTTCAACCCGTCAGCCAGTTGAATGTTTATCACAAACAGGCATTGCACAAATCTGGATTATGGAAAGAAAAGTCATCCTCTGTGTCTGGTAATGATGACAAGAAGGAACCTGAGCTACCCTCACTCTCTAAGGGTCAATGGGTGGAATTCATGATGTGTGATGCCTTTGGGAAACCCAAGCCAGTAAAGGCTTGGGTTCCTAACCTAAACTAACGATTTTACTTGATATGTGCAGGGTGTTCACTACAGTGCTGAAACCAACACGTGGATTGTAGACAGTGGAGCATCCAGGCACATGACAAGAAACAGGGCTCTTTTATCAAACATAAGGCAAATAAAAGGAGGGCATGTTTCGTTTGCGGGAAACAAGGGAGGCTATATCACAGCTCAGGGAGAAGTTGGAAATCAGAAAGTTAAGTTTGATAGGGTGAACTACGTCCAACAACTTCAAAACAACTTACTTTCTGTTTCCCAAATCCGTGATAAAGGTTTTAAAGTCATATTCGACAACAAGAAGTGTTATGTCTTAAATAAAGATTATGTGATTCCGGAGGACCAAGTGCTGATGACAGCTTCAAGATATAAAGACCTTTATGTTTTGGATCTCTCAACAGCTTCTACAACGGATCATGAAGTTTAGTGCTTTCTATCTAAAGCTACTGAGAAGGATTCCATCTCAGGGCATAGGAGAATGGGACACATTAGTCAAAGGAAGATGAATCACTTGATTCAGAAGGATCTTGTGAGAGGAGTTAACGTCAAGAATTTCCAACTTCCTGATTTTTGCGTAGCTTGCAAGAAAGGAAAACAGGCGAAGAAGTCTCATAAGGAAAAGAAAGTTCATTCAATAGAACTTCCTCTTGAACTTCTTCACATGGATCTGTTTGGTCCAGTCAGTACAAAGAGCATAGCAGGCGACTTGTATTGTTTTGTGGTTACTGATGACTACTCAAGATTCTCTTGGGTAATGTTTCTAAAGTCCAAATCAGAAACATTTGAGTCATTCAAGGAGTTAGTGACCACACTGGAATCTCTCTACAAGCTAAAGGTGAGACAAGTTCGCTCAGACAACGGAACTGAATTCAAGAATCAGTGGATGGCGGATTACTGCAAGGAAAAGGGAATTGTGCATCAATTCACTTCTGCATACACGCCTCAGATGAATGGTGTTGCTGAGAGAAAGAACGGAAGCTTGATAGAGACTGCACGGACTGTGCTGGCAGACTCGAAACTGCCTATCCAATTTTGGAATGAGGCAGTAGCTAATGCGTGTTATACACTAAATCAAGTTTTGATAGTCAAGCGCCATGGAAAGACATGTTACGAGATACTACAACGACGTAAACCGAATCTAGAGTATCTCGCACCATTTGGCGCGCCGTGTACACTCCTGAAGAAGACTCAAGAAGGTAAATTCAGCGAGAAGGCTGATGAAGGAATCTTCCTAGGATACAACATACCGAACAAGAGAGTTTACAACAACTCAGCAGGTCTAGTAGAAGTGTGGTGTAGTGTTGATGTTCAGAGATATACCACACCACCTATTGGCAAAGGACCTGCCTACTTTTTCGACTATGATGGATTCTTCAAGTCCTTCAATATCCCTCTCTCTCCCTTGGATGACGAGTTAGCTACACGGATGATGGATGATATCTTGAATACACCAACATCTAGCTCATAAGGAGAATCATCTACTCAGTTAGGGGGAGTAGTCGACGACAATGACTCCTCCTCTGAAGATGAAGCTGAAGAAGACGACCAGAACAGTCAAGAGCAACAGGTTTCAGTTCCTGAAAGTCCACAAGCATCTAACGGTGATGCACCTTCGACTTCGGAACCTCAAACTCCTTATACCTCAGATGCAGAACCAAATGTTCATAATCTTGGCTCTGAGGTAGCTGTTCCTACTACTCCAGGATCACGTCTAAACATCTATCATCCCTTGGATAATGTCATTGGGGATGTCAGACCAGGATTACAAACCCGAAAGAAGCTGTACTTAGCTGATTATGCCTCCGTTATGGAAAAGGGTTACATTCATGATGGTGCTTATCGATGTTTTGTCTTGCAGTTTGAGCCAAAATACGTAAACGATGAGGCATGGGTGAGTGCCATGCAAGAAGAACTTCTTCAGTTCAAGAAGTTAGGAGTATGGACTCTGGTTGATAGACCTAAAGGTGCTAAGGTCATTGGCACCAAATGGGTCTTGAAATGCAAGAAGGATGACCAAGGGGTCATTATCAGGAACAAGGCTCGATTGGTGGTTCAAGGATTTTGCCAAGTCGAGGGGATTGACTACAATGAAGTGTTTGCACCAGTGGCAAGGATGGAAGCCATCCGTATCTTCCTTGCCTATGCATCGTATATGAAGATTAAAGTCTATCAATTAGATGTGAAGAGTGCATTCCTTCATGGGGAAATTCGAGAGACAGTGTATGTCAGTCAACCTGAGGGATTTGAAGATCCTTATCATCGGGACAGAGTTTACAAACTCGACAAGGCCTTATACGGGCTGCATCAAGCTCCTAGGGCCTGGTATGAGAAACTCTCAACTCATCTTATGAAACACGGCTTTCGTAGGGGAGTTATTGACTGCACACTGTTTATCAAAGAAAAAGATGGAGACCTACTGCTAGTACAATTCTATGTTGATGACATAATCTTCGGTTCAAATAACGAAGAATTATGCAAAGAGTTTGAAACAGTTATGAAGAAAGAATTTGAGATGAGTGCTATGGGGGAGATGAAGTTCTTTCTCGGGTTACAGGTGGATCAGACTCCAAATGGGATATTTATACATCAGACCAAGTATGTAGGAGACATTCTCAGTCGTTTTGACATGGAGAATGCTTCTGCTGCTGGGACTCCACTTGCTACGAATCACGATATAGCACCTGGTGACAATGGAGATCTTGTAGATGCCACAATGTACCGAGGAATGATTGGATCCCTCATGTATCTCACTGCCTCAAGACCTGATATCATGTATGCTACATGTTTATGTTCTAGATATCAGGCTAAGCCTAAGGTCAACCATCTGATCGGGGTCAAGAGAATATTTCGTTATCTGAAGGGTACACCCACACTTGGGTTGTGGTATCCTCATGATGATGACTTTAAGCTCACGACGTATAGTGACTCGGATTACGGGGGCTGCAAGATGAATTACAAGTCTACATCAGCAGGGTGTCAATTCTTTGGAAGAAGATTAGTTACCTGGCAGTGTAAGAAGCAGACATCGGTTGCATTGTCAACCTGTGAAGCCGAATACGTTGCTGTTGCAAGTTGTTGTTCACAAATCATCTGGATTCAACAGCAAATGCGGGATTACGGTTTAAAGTTTTCTTCTACTCCTATCTTTGTTGATAACTCTGCTGTAATTGCAGTTACTAAAAATCCGGTACAACATCCAAAGACCAAACACATCGGTATTAAATACCATTTCATAAGAGATGTTTTGAAAAGAACTTAATAGATGTGGTAAAAATTAATACTAATTTTCAACGCGCTGACCTCTATACTAAAGCCTTTGATAAACCACGTTTTCAATATTTGCTAGAGGTCAACGACGTTAAAAAGAAAAGTGATGTTATTCCTGATGATGATCATGTGTAGTCCGATGTAGTTTAGTTAATTTTTCTTTCTTATTTTTTATTTTATTTATTTATTTTAGTCTGTTTAAATTAAACTCATGTTATTTTGCTATTTATTAAAATCCTAAAATAATTAAACCAGTTATGATTTTAGTATTTTCGTGGGAGAATAAGTCAGCAAGTAATATTAAAAAAAACGAGGAAGAAGGAGTGGAAAGCTGATATAAGGTAGATCGTATCTGTGATACCGATTCAAACCCTTTGGAATATGATAGTACACAGGAACAAATCAAGAGGAACTTTTAAAAAAATTTAATTTAGAAAAGATGCAAAACTTCAAAGTATTAGTCTGTGTAGTCTAAGCAATATAAAAGGGAAGATGATAGAAAAACTGGTAACTCCTAAGGCAACACAACGAGAGTAGACCTAGAGGTTGTTAGACCATAATTGATATGTCGGTAGATTCAACACAATAGATGATTAGACCTGACTGGTGATCTCAAGATCAAACTAAGTTGTTCAACTGACTGTGGCTTCCATCTTATCACTGGTTAACACAATCAATAATATTCCAATAAGGGGTAATGAGCATGTAAACGCCACAAATGTGTGCGGATGACCATAAATAGAGTAAAGCACGAAAAAAAGAAAGAAAAATGCTATCAAGCTAATGACTTATGTTGTTGGTGCATTTTGTGCAAAAAAAAATTAAGTTGCTCTAACAAGGAGATAGGTTGTGTGCCTCTCTGCTATGCGATGGCACTGACCTGAGGATAAGCATAACCTAGATATTCTAGAATTCATTGTTGTTTGCCGCCTCTCTGCTGTGCGGTGGCACTGACCTGAGGATTGGCTTCTCTTTGAAAGCTCTAAGAATAGTCTCTTCTTGTAAAAATACCCGTAGACCGCTCAAAAGCTCCTGAGGAATGTTGATTACCATATAATTATGGGATCCACAATGTTAGTTAAAATAATTAAACCTAAATCTATCACCAGTCTATGTCAAAAGTCTGTGTATGGATTTAAGAGGACAAACATATTGACAATCATTGTGGCTGCAATTCTTGAAAGTTCAAATCAATGTGGTAATCTAATAGTTCCAGTATGATTTCCTAAAAGTTGCTAACGACTCTGGATGAAAACCAAGAATAGAGCATCAAAAGATTTTGATAACAAGTCCCAAATGATTTGACTTGCCTGTATGATTCCAAAATTGAATTGGTCCAGGTATGGTCAATCTAAGTTGAAGCTGCCTATTCCGGAACCAAATCCCGTAGATTTCCATCTTAGGAATTATCTCTCACAAAAAGCCAAAAACAAGTTTTATTTTTGTATTTAGTTTAAATTTCTAGTTAGTTAGCCATTTTAGTTTGTTTGTTTGTCGGACTACATCATGAAAATCGGTAAGGGATCAACTCACTAAAAGGGTCATGTCTGAGATGATCAAAAGCTCATAATGTTAATTTCAAAAGTTAAAAGAGTCTTAAAAGTAAAATGTTCAAAATGGTAGAAAATTTACTTAGTGTGATCCATTCATACGATTGGACCATGAGTATGGACCAACCATGCGAATGGCTCCCATTCGCACGACTGGACATGAGATTAAGCCATTCATCCGAATGGCTTATCAGAATGTTCCATTTGACCGAATGGAAGGGGGCGAATGAATCAGTCGACCGACTGAGACTCAGTCGGTTAACTGAAGGTGCGAATGAAAAGGGCACAATTGAGTCAGTCAACCGACTGAACCTCAGTCGGTCAACTGCATGCGACTGACTGGGCCAATCGCACGACTGAGCCTCAGTCGCCCGAATTGACAGGATCAGTGATCACAAGTTCGATGTATTAGAATTCAAAGCAGCGGAATATGAACAAGAATTAGACAAATTGTAGCAAGCAATCGATACTTGTATGCATTAAGAGCGCATACGGTTATAGGGAGAGAAGATATATTCTGATTTCACGGAATGTTTATAGATGTAGAATATTTCTAATCAAATCATTCATTCATTCCATTCATTCATCCCTAATTACAATAGGTTGTCACTCCTTATATAGAGTGCAACAATCACTGCTGTTATCACGGAAAGTGACAACTAGCAGATCTAATACAAAAATAACTAACTCTTAACAAACTACTGAAATGTTCACAACTACTAAGAACATATCAGAGTGTTAAGTACAAAATATAAAACTACTGAAACTACAACGACTGAAGAACAAGCTCTTCAGTCGTTTTACAAAACTACTGAAACATAAAAATATAAAACTACTGATATCACAACTACTGAAGAAGTACTCTTCAGCAGTTGTGACAAACTACTGTCGCTTCAGTATTTGATCTTCAGACTTTGACCTTCAGATGTTTCATCAGCTGATGACTTCAGTAGATATCATCAGCTGATGTCTTCAGTCTTTGTCTTCAGACTTTGTACATCAGTTGTTGATCTTCAGCACTTGTAAACTCTTCAGCTGTTGTACTTCAGTACTTTGGTCTTTCAGCTTCAGCACTTGTGTTCTTCAGCTGTTCAGCTTCAGTACTTGTGTTCTTCAGCTGTTCAGCTTCAGTACTTGTGTTCTTCAGCTGTTCAGCTTCAGTACTTGTGTTCTTCAGCTGTTCAGCTTCAGTACTTTAGTTCTTCAGCCGTTGAAGTCTTCAGCACTTGATCTTCAGCTGTTGAAGTCTTCAGCACTTGTCAAACTGCTGATGAGGCTTTCAGCAGTTGTTGTGATACCATGTGGGACTTAGAGGTTTTCTGATCTTGGCTCATTGGTTCTTTTGGTCCAACACGAATGAACTGAGCGAATAAGGTCAGTCGACCGATTGAACTCAGCTTCAGTATTTAAAGGGCCAGTCGATCGCATTTTACTCATCACTCTCAATCGCTCCCAAATCGCATTTCTTCCCGTTACTCTGCCAAAATTTCTCTAGACCTTGTTTTCACATTGCTGTTGATCTTCTGACGTTCGTTGACTTATATACAGGTAGATGGGATTGATATCGCACCGAAAATAGAAGGAATGGAATCCAAATTTGTGATAGTCGAGTGAAACAAGAACAGGACTGAAAAATGCCCTAATAACCAACATAAACTAAGCAAAATGTTAAATTAAGTTTAATAGGTTATTAGTGACAAGATGGCGAGTCTAATGGACCATTAAACCATGTTAAATTACTTGATTTGGTCAAGATTCAAACCACAGGCGACTGAACAGTGGGACAAGCGACTGGTCGACCGGATGAACTCCAATCGCATGATTGAATCTTGCGATTGGATCAATCGGCCGAATGAACCATACGAATGAGCTTAGTCGGCCGAATGAACCAATCGCCGACTCAGTCAGCAGATTGAACTCAGTCGCATGTCTCATTCACCCGAACAAGCTCAGTCGCATGAAAGAACAACCGACTGACTTCAGTCGCATGATTCATTCGCACGAATGAATCAGAATGAATTTAATCATTACACTTAGAACTGAATTTTGATGTATTATGTACTAATGATTCTGTGTCTTGTGTTTCAGGAAAATGGCTGATAGATGGTCCATTAATCCAAAACACAACATATGTGCTCACTTGGATCATACTACTTGGAACGGGGCCGAGTTCACAGAGATTATAGCTTTCCTTAGACGTTCCGGATACATAAGGCTATATCTACACCTTGCACGCCCTACAGGTCATTACACCAGGCATTCTAGGAGAATGCCTTAGTTGATCGCTCTCATGAGCCGTACAGTATACGGAGCTCCATTCTGGGTCATGATATCGAGGATACTGCTACTGATATCCAGAGAGTTCTTGAGTTTGGGGACGATACGAAGCACCCCACCAGATTACATCCACTGACTGTGAGAGGCTGCTTCCTCAGGATCAAGTACGCTGGGGACATAAACTCGGGTGTGCTCAACAAGAGCAACCTGTGCCCCTAGTACAAGTACTTGGCGCATGTGATCCTAAAGTGCATTGCTTTGAGGAGGGGTGGGTTCGATGATCTATCAGACCAGATTCAGAATGCCTACGTGGCACTGGTGCTGAACCACCCTTTCAGCTTTTCGAGTATGATCTTCTCTTATTTGGTGGAGAACTTGGAGGCAAAGGGGAAGGAAGGATTTTGTATGTACCCCAGGTTTCTATAGCTGATCTTCAACGAGAAGCTGCCACTTCTTCCCAAGGAGAGTCATGATGCAGTTGCTTTGGAGATTATGGATGACACGACCTTGGGTCGGATGAGGGTGTATAGGGGCAAGCAAGTAAAGCCCCAGGTGAAGAGATTGATTTGCCATTTGGCCAATGAGAGATATGTGGCGTCGGGGAGACGCAAATGGCGTCATGATGACAGTGATTCTGATGACGAGAGGCTACTGCTCCCAGAGCATGACTCTGATGATGACGACAGTGGGGACGCTGGGGATGATATGCCTACTCCACCGAGAGGCTCAGTTTCTGATGTTATACCTCCAGTGTCCGCCCCAGCTGGAGAGATAGCCGAGTCTGCTGGTTTCCATCAAGATTTTGTTCCTGGTGAGGAGGAAGAGGAGTCGAAAGAGGAGCCCTTGACACGTACTATGGGAAGCAAGGTTGTTCCCACAGAACATGGGCTAAGGGCGGTTGGTGAACGCCCAATAGACTCAGGAGAAACAGCCACTGATCCGAGTTATGCACCGGAGTCAGCTAGCAGGGTTGTAGGGGGAGCATCCACCTCAACGGGAACGAGGAGGAAAAGGATGGCTCACCCCATGGTCAGAAGAAGAAGAAAAGACGACTCACTTTCGTTACCACAGCCACCACCACTACCATTTCCACAGCCACACCATCCACCACCACAGCCACACCATCCACTACCACAGCCACCACAGCCACCACAGCTACTACTACCACCACCACACCTCCCACCACTGTACAGATTCCATCTACCACCATATCTTTCACTCCCACATCACCTCCACTATTTCACAGACCCATCTTCACTACAGCCACCACCACCACCACTACCCACCAAGCTGGATCCTCAGCCCATCCATCTCATACTTATGGATCACCTCTACCTCCAATTGGGTAGAGGAACAGCTGTCTACGCTCAATAGGATGGTGATGCGCCTATTAGTTGTAGATGAGGAGAAGGCGGCTCAGATCCGTCAGCTTGCTGATCTTACTGCTGCTCAGTCTCACCAGATAGAAGAGCAGGCTCGAGTGATAGAGGAGCAGGCCCAACAAATGGCTGCTTAGAGCCATGAGATAGCCCAACTCCAAGCACATAGTGTCACATCAAACAAGAAGATAGAGGAGTTGGAGGAGGCGAAGAAGACGATCATGTTAAAGCTAAAGGGATCTAAGGAGGAACCCTTGAATATCAAAGAGGGAGACGGAGATGATGAAGATGATGATGAGGATGATGAGGATGAGACAAAGGAGGATGAGGGGACAGAAGAAGAAAGGATAGAGGAGAAGGATGATGATGATGATACAGCAGGAGGAGATGCAGCTGCATCGGCCTCTGCTTCAGGTCAAGAAAAGAGGTCTAAGAAGAATCAAGACCAACCAGCTTCTTCTTCTGCTCCACCAAGTGACGAGACGATGATACAGGACAAAAGTGAAGATTAGATGTTTATGTATTTAATTAATTTTGTATTTGAATCATGTATTGAAACCTATGTATTAATGTTTAAATTAAGTTTAATGCATTTCTGTTTTGATTAATTACTAATGGTTGATATGTTGAATGTGTAAATCAAAAAGATCCAAATTACCAAAGGGATGAGTTTGATGTTGCTCCCCTTCAGCAGGTCAAGACTCAGCTAACAATGATTCTTGATCTGCAAGGGATCGTAAGGAGGTCGGTGAGTTATACCCCTGAAGAAGGGGAAATAATTCACGACCTATCAAACGAGCAACTCGCAGAGATCTTCAAGCTCAATCCAGATGAGATAGTGAAGGATGCACCGACATGCGACTCGACCAGTGACGAAGAGCTCAACGATGTTGTTGAAATCGAGATTGAAGATGTCACTGCCGAGCACTACCCTCAGTACGTTGACAATGAGGGAAATATGGTCCCCAATCTGGGTGAATCCCTCGTCAGCGATATTTTTGAGGTGTTAGAAAAAATGGAGCAAGAGTCAGAGAAAGTAGAGGAAACGGCCCAAGCCTCAAATGATGATGTCGATATCCGAAAGGCTGAGTGGGCTGCGTGTTTTGAAGAAGTTAGAGCCCAACGCGCTGCATCGAAATAGGATGCCTACACCAAACTCTACAGAGTCAAGAAATATCATAAGGTGACTGGCAGGATCATAGCGTGGGCGTATTTTGAGGATTTTAACGTATATGCAGTTAAGAGGGAAAAGGGCATAGAGTACTTCAGATTCCCACATGATCTGAAGACTCTACCAGGTTTTGAGCTCAACCAGCTGGCCAAACTAAAGCTTTTGTATGCTGACCCGAGGAAGATGTCAGGCTGGTTCGAGGCTTCCCTAAAGAAGGAGTACCACACCAGGTGGGTTAACTTTAGACCCCAACAACCTACAAGGTATATCAGAAGGTCTGAGGTTGATGCCATTACTGAAAAGCCGAAGATAGTGTTGAAGTGGAGTCCTCCGCGCACAATGTCAAGAATCCCACTCAGGGAAATGCCACAGGACTTCACTCCACACTTTAAGTGGTGGTACTACAATTGGAGAACAGCTGAAGCGGTCATAGTCCTAAACAAAGAGGGCCAAATGGATACGATCAGGGTATTCGACCCAATGTGACTTACCAACTTGTCAGCAAATGATGTCTACACTATATACAAGTGGCCACTGTTCTATGATACGCAAGATATTGTACAAGCCTCCAGTTCCAAAATGTCATAAGACTCTGCTTCACGTTTAAGATTCATGCGGGAGTCACAAAAGAGGACAAGTACAAGAAATATGAGGAGGTGATGCAAAAAACAAGACATTAGAGAGATCTAGGTCTAAGGGGGAGTTTGTTGATACATGTATGTCCCTAGATCATGATATGAAATGTAATAGATCTTGTTTATCTGATTTGGATGTAATTTGATATGATTAATGAAATGATATGGATTGTTTGTGATTTGTAATGTCTAATATTTCATTAATGAGTCAATATTGAATTGGTTAATTAGGTTAGTGATTGTTTGAATGGTTACACATAATGTTTATAATTAATACATTCAAACTTAACATAATGAAGTTCTCATGCGAATGGCCCATGCGAATGGACCACATTCATGAATAACTTCATACGATTGACTCAGTCTCACGACTGAACCAGGAGACTGGATCAATCGTATGATTGATACATAAGATTGGCTCAGTCGCACGACTGAACACTCAGTCGTGCGGATGAATCAACCGTATGGTTCAATCGCACGACTGAATCATACTAATGGTTCAGTCGCACGAATGAACAATACTAACCTATAAATACAACCCAATTCGTGAAAAAAAAGAGAATTCATTCTATTATGACTCCAGACGTACCCTAGCCGTCCAGAAGCCTCCCAATTCGTTCTCCAAGTTCATAGAACACATTAGATCGATTCCCAATCGATTTCTAACGTTAGTTTCAATTCGTTATTGATTCTTCGTGTGTTCTCACTGATTGGATCGCCAATCAAATAGGATTCCGCACTATTTGATCTGGTTTACACGCTAATCACTAGGTATTTCGTTCAAATACCAGGTCCTAACAATCATTAACAAAGTCTTTGCTTTTTACAGTATGGGGCCTAAGAGATTTACGTTGCATAGTATATTCTCTCTTCTGGATGTAAAACATTTCCGAAGGTAATTTGTCTTCCGAAGGCAATTCTTACTTCCGAAGCAAAAACTTTACTTCCGAAGGTTAGGATTGCTTTCCGAATGGAGAGTGTGTAAGTCTCCGAAGTAGATCTGATATGTAATCAATTGCTTCTTCCGAGACCAAAAACTCTCCGAGAAGAAAATTATCCTTTGAGAAATTTTGCTTCGGAAGATATGAAAATAACTTCCGAGGGTTAATTTCTCTTCGGAAGGAATTTATACTTAGAAAATCTCAAAGAGATCAATGTTTATCATCCCAATAGCTGTTATGAGATACTTAAATCTTTGTTCATCAAAAGCTTTGGTGAACAGATCAGCATATTATTCATTTGAGTCAACTTTGATTAACTTAATTAGATTTTTCTCATGAATATCTCTGATGAAATGGTATCTGATGTCAATATGCTTTGTTTTGGAGTGCTTCACCGGATTTTCAGTAATGGAGATAGCATTGTTGTTGTCAGTATGGATAGGAGTACTCATAAAGTTGAATACATAGTCTAACATCTAATTCTGAATCCATAGCAATTGAGCACAGCAGCTAGCAACAACAATGTATTCAGCTTCAGCAGTTGATGTAAAGACATAGGATTGTTTCTTACATTTCCATGAGATGATCCTTCCACCAAAAATTGACATCCTCCTGATGTTGATTTCTTTTCAATGTTGCAGCCACCATAGTCACTGTCAAGTATCCATAGAGATTAAAACCTGTTTCTGGGATACCAGAGACCTAGTTTAGGTGCTCCTTTGAGGTATCTGAGGATTCTCTTAACAGCAACTAGGTGAGACACCTTTGGAGCAGCCTGATATCTTGCACAAATACAGGTAGCAAACATGATATTAGGTCTACTAGCTGTGAGATACATCAGAGAACCAATAATTGCCCTATACTGATGTTGATCAGTATCCTCCCCCTCAAGGTCAGGACAAAAATTATGGTTTCTGGGTATGGGTGTCTTGGCCGGCTTGCAATCTTTCATTTCAAATCTTTCTAAGATGTTAGAGAATGCTTAGATTGATTAATGAAAAACCCTTTCTTCATTTGCTTTACCTGAATTCTAAGGAAAAAGTCCATTTTTCCCATGGAACTCATTTCAAACTTTTTCTTCATAATGCTCTCAAAGTCCTTACACATTTGGTCATTAGAAGAACCAAATATGATGTCATCAACATAGACTTGAACAAGCAAAATGTCCTTTCCAGACTTTCTGATGAAGAGAGTCTTGTTAATGGTACCTCTAGTGTAGCCATTCTTCAGAAGAAATTGAGACAGAGTCTCATACCACAGCCTAGGTGCCTGGTGCAGCCCATATAGAGCTTTATCCAATTTACACACATAGTTGGAATGTTGTGGGTCTTCAAATTCTGGAGGTTGGCATACATAGACTTCCCTATCTATATCCCTATATAGAAAGGCACACTTGACATCAAGTTGGTAGACAGTGAAGTCCTTGGATGCAACATAAGCAAGGAAGATCCTAACAGCCTCAAGTCTTGCAACTGGTGCAAAGACATCAGTATAATCAATTCCTTCCTCTTGGGTGTATCCTTGAACTACAAGTCTTGCTTTATTCTTGATGATCAAGCTCTATCATCTCTCTTGTTTCTGAAAACCCATTTAGTGCCTACTGGTACTTGACCAGATGGTAGCTAACATAGGTTCCATACCTTCTGTCTCTTAAATTGAAGCAGCTTCTCTTGCATCGATTTAAGCCAGCTACTATCTTTCAAGGCATCTTCTACCTTCTTGGGTTCAATCTGGGATAGAAAGCATGAGTACAAGCAGACATTCCCATGATGAGTATGTCCTTTTGTTCTCACACCCTTAGTGAGATCCCCTATGATGTTCTCAGTTGGATAAGTGTTATGAATCCTAAGACGAGGAATCACTTCCAGTTGCAGAGATAAATCCAAGTTGGACATATTCTGCTCAGGAACTGGAACACTCTGTCCAGCTATTGTTTCAAAGTCATTCAATGAGGACTGATTGAATGAATGAGAAACATCATCAATGGTTGGTTGTGAAGTAGTATTAACAGTTTCCTGTTCCTTCAAAATACTACTGCCTTCAGCATGGTGTTGTGGTGGATCACTTGATGAGTTTTGAGTCTCAGTAAGTGATTCACTTGTTGAAGCTTCACTATTCCTTGATATGGTTAAGCTATCAGATATGTGAATGGTGGAAACTTAGTGTATTTCAGCACTTGGAGAATTTGGACAGGTCTGGGTAGCTCAAACAGTTGATCAGCAGCAGCATCAACATCATTTTGAGCACCTGTTCCAACTGAAATATTCTCACAAGATGGTTTAGAATAGTTTGGAAACAATTCTAAATCAAAGATATAATCAGGGCCATTCCCCCTAACACAAGAAGTGTGTTCATTAACGACTATATTGGATGACTCCTCAAATTGTTGATTCTTAATGTTGTATGCTCTATAAGCTTTGGAGCTGGAAGAGTATCCAACAAAAATAGCATCATCCGACTTTTCAGCAAATTTTGCTAAATTGTCTTTTGTGTTAAGTATGGTACACCTGCTGCCAAAGGACCTTAGAAAATCAATGAACGGTGGCCTCTTGTTCCATAGCTCATAAGGGGTTTTCCATGTGGCTTAACTACAAGAACTATGTTCTGCACATAGCATGCAGTGCTGACTGCCTCTTCCTAGAATGTTAGAGGTAGTTTTGAATCGGCTAATATAGTTCGGCTAACATAGTTTTGAATCGGCTAACATACTTAGAGGTATTCGTTATTACTTTCTATATTAAATAAATGTTTAATATTGAAACTATTTAGATAAGAGAGTTTAAAATATAGTATAATTATTTTATTTCTTGAACTGTTATGTGTAAATAATTTTAACAATATCTTATATTAAAATATCATATTGTAACTTTTCATTTTTATTACTAACTATAGTTCGTTTAAAATATCTATACAATTTTCTTATTCCTCTCTATTACTAATAATAATATTGAATACTAAAAATATTACTCATACTTTTTTCAAAATAAAAAATATATAATTTAATAAATAAAAACCTATTTTTAATTAAAAACACAGTTTTTAAAACAAAAGCTTTATAAAATACAGAATAAAATAATTTTTTTAAAGACAAATCATTTTTCATAAAACAAAATATTTAAAAACCATAACTTTTTTTATAAAACAATACTTAAAAATTACTTTTTTATTTATTTACCTAAAATAACTATTTATACATAATTATAACCATATTTATATTCAATATATGATTTTATAGTTCATAAATTTTTATTACTAATTATTTAATTTTTTATTTATTCAACCCGTGTAATGTACAAGTTACTAACCAAGTAGTAAATATACTAGTATTAAGAGTAAATTACATGAATGGTCCCTGTGGTTTAGTTAAAATTTTGGATTTGATCCTTATAGTTTTAAAACTGTATATATAGTCCCTAATGTTATATTTATCTTTCATCAATTGTCCATACTTTGTTAGTTCAGTTAGTGATGTTAAATTTATCAAAATAATTATTTTACTTGTACAAATCATCAATGTAATTGATATTTTATTTTAATTATTTAATTATAAATATGTTTATTATTTAATACACAAATAAAAATGTTTTAAAAGTTGTCTTCTTTTAATTGTTTGGTTAATCTTTTTTTAATCACTATGTAGATTTTTATACCTTTATAAAAATGTCTTCTTTTATAAATACTTTAAAACTGAATTGTTTTAAATAATATTTTAAAAATTGAGATTCTTCTTAAGAAAAGATGTTTCAAAACATGAATTGTTAAATAAAAGAAGTTCAAAAACCAACCAATTTAAAAATAGCTTAAAAAATAAATAATTTTAAGAATGACGTAAAAAAACGAATGGTTCAAAACTTAACATTTTTATTATGAAACTAAAATGTAATTAAATAATTAAATAATAATCGTATTAATTAATAATGAAATTATAAAAAATATAAAAAATAAAAAAATTAAAAAGCAATAATATAAAATTTTCATTAATAAAAATAATATTATAGTCTAAAAGTTAAAGTAAATCAATGGCTAATTCGAGTAAAATGCTAATTTTTATAATATTTAACATTGCTAACGGTTGACTAACGGACTTATAGATCATATATGAAACAGAAAGAAATATTAGAAACTATATTCAAAGATTTTAAAATTTAAGGACTAAATTTAAAATTTTAAAATTTTAAAATTTTAAAATTTAAGGATTAAATTCAAAATTTTAACGTAACCACAAGTGTAATTTACTCTAGAATTAAATATATTGCAGGCATCGTAAAGTAATTTAGTGGGTCAAGAGATGGATTATTGGGTCCATGCAGAAGCAACAAGAAATCTAAAGCATTAATTGTTTATTCTTACTATAATTTTCGATTCTTCATTTATTAGTTAAATAATATACATTTGGGCCTACTTGTGCTCTCTATTCATTTAGCAACTCAACCACTTTTGCATATCGTAAATAAATCTTAAAAAATAAGTTGTGAAGAAAGATCAATTCAAACCAATAGGATTGACAAGAGTCAAAGACGAGTAGTTAATTGATTACCCATTTTCGGATATTTATATGTATTTTAATAGATTTGATGCGCTTCAAACACCTATTAGTTTATTTAATATAATGTCATAATGTGTTCTCCATAAAATTAATGAGTATAAAGTAAAAGACATAAAGGAAAATGTTGGATTTAGAAGTCAACATGAACGGTCAAAGAAATAAAAATGTCAAACTTAATATCTATTTGAAGGAGTCGAACCATGTCAGCGAATAATTGGGCCGGGCCCATTAATCCAATAAAAGTAAGATTTGAAAGAGTCCGTCGAACATGGTTTTTACTTTTTAACTCTTGTTCGCTAAACAAATGATGTATGGTCTGTCCCATTTTTTATTTGTTTTTTTATTGTGACACATTATCGTCACATCAATGGTTTTTTTTATCAACATGGATTAAGGACGGTATAATACAGGTTGTATTGGGTTGTGCAAATTAGTGAATTCCGGAGAAAATTCATCAGGTCAGTGAGTTACTGAGCCAGGGGCACGATGTTCCTGACTGGTCCCGATTTCTGGTCCCGGTTTTCCCCGGGCACCACCCGGATTTTCCTCATGTCCACTCCGTATGGCCAAGAGCGTAGAGACCTAGTAGGGAATTAATATAAATTACCTAGTAATCTAGACATTAGTAAGTTACCCATGGGTGGTTCTATAGTGTTAAAAAAAGAGTTGTTGCTTAACACCATCAAAATTTTAAGTTATCATTTAAAAATGACATTTTATATTCTTATATCTTTTGTATTTACCTTGTATTGTTTATACGTTTTTTATTTATTTTTCTTACCTTTTAATGCGACATAATAAAATATTCAACTGAACAAGTCTTGTAAGCCTAAAATATATAATTTTCTTTAGAGGTCAAATCAGCAGCTTAATATTATAAATCAAAATGGAGACGATGCCATATTTTAACAAAACATTTATTTTTCCCTAAAAATTAAGCGGTCATTGCAACTTACTATGGCTCCATTCAGTGTCTTTCCATCCTTATTTCTTACCACGTTAATATGCATTTATTCAAATATTTAATTCAATTCATTGATACTTTATCATAATATATAGTTTTCTTTGATCAATAGATATTGAGTTGATCTACTTTATAAAGTGACTTAGATTTTTATATCACTTAGGCATAGGGCTGTAAACGAACCGAATGTTCAACAAAAAGCTCGTGAACTATTCGGCTGGATGTTTGTTCATTTAATAAATAAACAAACACAAACAAGAAAATTCCTTTTGTTAAGCTAATTGAATAATCATGAACAAATGTTTTGTTCATTCGTTTATATTCATGAACTTTTAATAATATGTTTGTTTACGTTCGTTTCAGTTTGTTGATTTAACTATTTATATATTTTATATTTTACTAGTTTTACGCTTTTGATTATATGAACATATAGTTATACTATGAGTCTTTGCCAACATCCCGACTACTTTAAATTTTAGTTTATGCTAAAGGTGGACAAAATCCTTAAAATATGTGTTAATTATATTTATGTCTAAGTATATTCAAATGATTATGTTAACTTTGTATTAAAGCTTACTTGTTTTTGTTTGTTTATGTTCATAAACATTTGTTTATGTTTGTTTGTTTTTATTGGTATCCATTTATGTTTGGTAAGTGTTATTGAATAGTTCATTTACTTAATGAACAAACATGAACAACATATATCGTTTGGTAAATGTTTGTGAACAATTTATAAATAAGCTCTTTTCCTTAATAAATGAACACGAACAAGTCTTTGTTCTTGTTTGTTCGGTTCGTTTAAAACCCTACTTAACCCCCAAAATTATTGAGTCGCCCCTAGAATTGCTCAAGATCGGCTTATAAAAAGCTCAAATCAAGCTAAGCTTAAAACGATCTCTAGTTAATTAAAGACTTGAAGCTCAAACTTAATTTGGAGCTAATAATAAAGGAGTAAAATGCGGATATCGTGTCATAACAAGTATATAATGGCTATCATGCTGTAATTCTTGAATAAAACCAAAACCGCAATTAGGCCTAAGCACATGACTTTGATGTGCGTTGCTAAAATAACATATATATGCAGACATTTTGTAACATATACTTCTAATTATAAACAAGATACAAAAGCAGTTGACAAAATACCTAACGATTAATCAATAAATAAAGCTTACTATACACGTTTGAAATCATTCGGACTCGAGTTTAGACGAGCTCATGTTGAACTCGTTCACACAGTAATTTGCGTATTTATGTTCACCATTAATTCCTGAACAAACGATGTTATATCATTGAGCAAATGGATTGTTCATGCCAAAACAAAACTATACGTACAAAGTTAGTTACTAGTTTATCATCTTTGGGAGTCTCATTCGATTTTTCTTCCTAGTAAACTATTATGTAAATACAGCAAACATGAAGTAAACAAAAGTAGAAGAATATGATGCTTAAATCATAAATAACGTATGCATAAGTGATTAATAAACGTAAAATAACAAACGTAAAATAACACGTAAAATAACACGTAAAATAACACGTAAAATAACAGTTGTTTTCGTATGTGTTAAGAACGTAAATTATATAAAAAATGTTGAGATGTTCGACTCTTTAAAGGTGGCTAGATCATGGTAAACAACTTGGTACGACCGTAATATTTGATGAAGTCAAACCCGTTAGCAGTTGACCATGTGCTTACGTCACTACACTTTGACCGGGTCTTTTGTTGTGTCTTAAATCTTAATTACTTATTCAACCCAATCTGACAGAAATGCACTTGTAGTTTTCTCCAACAACACATCATCATTAAAATAAGTGTATATGTCACATTTAATAATAGCAGTTAATAGTAAAACATGTTTTATGTTCTTTTCATAATTGTTTATGCATGCATTTAAATTAGTCCCAAATAAACAAACTCATTTCTACGCCAATGTTAATATTTGCGGAGGTTGTAACTATGAGGATGTCGTTAAACTATCTCTGAGTTCTGTTAACTTTACTCGACTCATGTTTGCGAGTGTTTGTATTGTGTCTACAACATAATAATTTTTGCTACACATGTTTGCATTGTGTTCGCTCGTGCTTGTGCCTCTTAGTGTGTGTACACTAACAAAGTGTCAGCTAACATGCATTCATGTCATCATATGTATTTGTGTTTTTATTACATGTTTATCTTTTCACAAATGATCAAAGATCTGCCATAAAATTTTTATGAGTAAGATTATATCTTTGTAATTTGAGTAGAATCATGTATTCTCCTGGAGAGTATGTACCCAATAATAATTTATATAATAGTTATTTTATTTTATAAATCTACCTTAAAACAATTATAAGAGGATTTATGATGGAGGATGCATTTGTCCAAGAGACTTTAATTATTACGTAACACGCTCATTAATAAAAATATGTATGTCTTTTCTAAAAGAGGGAGGAGTGAGTTTATATGTTATATTAATCTACCCATATGGAACACTATGACATAATTAAAGTCATTTAAAGACTTTAATTTAAGAGATAATTACGCCATGATCGGTCTCGAGAATTTTCAAAGGCTTTAGGACCGGGACAAAAATAAAAAATAAGTCCTTGTAATATGATACATAAGAAAACTTTTAACCGAATAACTTGTATATAAAAAAATTATAATACGAGAATAATTGTTATATCAAAAATTAAAATGAAAATATTGGATCAAAATAATCTCATTTACTTATTTAAACGAATCAAAAGTTCTCTTAGCATTTTTGAAAACAAAATTCACGATCAAATTTTCATATTAAATCGAGTATGATCTGATAAATGATATTAGACTAAACTATTAAAATGTTAATGACATCTAAAGTAAGATTTAATATGTTAGAATAATTAAAATATAATTGTTTTTATAGGCCCTGAAGGATGCCCCTGATGCATCCTCCATAAATCCTTCAAGACCGGATACACTATTGGTACATGTATTAGGTTTTTATTGCCGATGATGGAGCTTAATCATTTTTAGAGGCTGGCGAGGTGACGAATATAAATCTTTATAAGGGTAAACTCGATACACACGCACAAAACAAAAAATTAAACTACTAAGCAAAAATTAACACAACCGACGGAAAAATAAATGAAACCACCCTTGCCCTCGTATTTTTTTATAAATCATAACACTAGTTTGAACTTTGTCTGACCCAATTCTTCGGGTTCTCTTATGTAGTGTGTGCGTATTTGCGTGTATGTATGTATGTATGATCATGTCTAAATAGATAACTAAGAAACATATAACTATTTATATGTAATGTTGTTCAGGTGTTAATATGAAAGAAAGAAAAGCAATAGACTATGAACATAAATTTGTATCATTACTAAATGACGAAATATTACTTACCATTATATTAACTTATCGATCTCTAAATCGATAAATGACTCCTTTATCTTGGTATTTAAAAAGATGAATGCAAATATTAAATCTAAAACTGACAAAACTATTTTGATATTAGAGGAAATGGAAATGTCATCTGGACCGTCAAACCCCATCTTCTTTGTGGTACCAAGAAAAATGAATGAGCTACACACACGGTTTTAGTTTTTCTATATTTGAAATTTACTTCATTTCATTGAAGGAACATATAATTATTACTTCTTGGCTTCTTGCCATGCTTTGCTTTTTGTAGCCAATGTTGACCCACATGTCCAAATCAAGCTTGTGTCCAAATGGAGTTCATGTGCCTTTCATTTTCTTTATGGCGTCAACGCGGGGTGCACAAAAATACTCGTAACCTTAAATCGTTTGGGTTGGAATCGACTCGGGTTCTTGTCAAATGAACTATAACAAAAATGGCTTTGTCAAATGAGTTAACCAAATGATGTAGTTTGAAATCGATTCGATGAGATGAAAATCCTATTTGGCTGGAATCAAACTAAGAATTGGTTTTAGATTTCAAATCAGTTGCTAAAACAGTTTTAGTTAAAAATTTTAAAAACTATATATTAAAAATAAGCAACAAAAAAATTCATCTTTTATTTATTTTTGAAATGTAGAATATTCAAAATATAAATTAATTAATAAAACATAACGTAATAATCATCACCATATTAATTTTTTTTACTTTTATTTACTATTCTTACATAAGCAAATGGAATTCTGATCGTTTCATATTTTTCTATGATTTTACATGTATTTCCAGTTGTATAAAATACATCAAACAACATATTTTTTAAAAGCGATTTAAAATCTGTGATAGATTCAAAGGCAAGCCTGTCTTTGAAAGGATCGGGATCTAGTTTGATCAATTAGATTAAGATTTGCAGCGGAATAGCACAAGAATTAAACGAAATTTTAGCAAGAATAATATGAATATTCAATCAAACAGTAACGGTTATAGAGAGATAAAGTTTTCTGCAAAGAGAATATTTTCATTCATGCACACGCTTCGGTATCAAGGAAATTAGGTCAACATTCCTTTTATAAAGGAATGTGACATCAGCTGGCGTCACTTGAGAGTGACAACTAACTGATTTATACAAACAACTGAAAGTAAACTAAACTACTAAAGATGTCCACAACAACTGAGGACACCTTCACAAAAAGCTAAGTACAAGCTAACATTACAACTACTGAAGATATAACATTTGAAGTGTAAGAACTTCAGATGTTTTACATAATATAAAACTACTGATTACAAACTACTGAAAAGTAAACCATCACAACTACTGAAAAGAACTACTTCAGCTGTTGTGACAACTTCTGAGAACTTGGTCTTCAGACTTTATCTTCAGCAGTTGTCTTCAGATTTTGTCTTCAGTAGTTGTCTTCAGACTTTGTCTTCAGCTGTTGTAGACCACTTTAGTTGTTTTGATGTTTGTGGGACTTAAAGGTTTTTCTAACCTGCCTCATTGGTTCTTTTGGTCCAACAAACTCCCCCTGAACCAATGTAGCCAAAACCTTTAAGATTATTGAAGTCCACTTATTGGCAGAAACATTTTCTGGATCAGCTCAAAAATCTTCAAATTAAGCTCAGGCCAGGGAAGAGGTTTCAGAAAGTTTGATTGGCAAAGGATGAATGGGAACTCTGTCTTGAGGAATTGGACACCACCCCATCCATGAGACCTACTTCCCAATAATAAGTCTGTAAGACTCTCTGACATAAGCCTCAAGGAAAACAACTTGTTCTTCCATTGTGAGTTCTTCAGCTTTACTTTCAAAGAAGAACTCAGGCCCATAGTACTCTGATAAGTACTTAACATGCTTTCCATTCTTCAGCTCCACAGTAGTTATTTCTCTGTATGCAAACTCATCAGGATGATTGCCTTCAAGCAACAACTGGAGGTCATTTCTTCTTATTTTTTCAAGCTTCTTGTAGATCAACCCCTTCTTTATCATTTTGTTTTCTAGTAAAGTTTGTGGAGTCATCTTAGACTTGTAAGCTCTCTTGAAGTCATCAAGGATTTCCCAGGGTGACACTACAATGGCCAACATTATCACAGCATCTACAATCTTCTTTACTTGGCCATTGTATCTACTTGGAATCTTCTTTTTATGAATTCTGTCACTTACTCTGGGGTCAGGCCAAATTTTCACTCTCTCTTTCTGATATTGAAATGTAAATCTGAGAGCATACAACCTCTGAGCATGTTTCTTCATAGCTTGTATGGATGAAGACTTAGGAAACTCTTTATCAATCATCCTTAACAGCTGCTCATCATGTTGTTTGTGCTGTTCTTCTTCTTCAAGCTTGACTTTTACCATTTGCCTTTGGATGTCAGGTGTGATTGTTGTTGGTTGACTTCTGAGCTCAGGCATCTCTATTTTAAGAACAGCAGAGATTGGCAGACTATCATCCTTATCATCATCATCTTCTTCTTCTTCCATCCTCAACACCCTTCTCTTCCTCTTGGGTGCATCATTGGTAGAGGGTTGAGTAGGTTTCTTGGGTAAAGGAGTTGGTTTTGAGGGTTGTGAAGTTGGTTGTTTTGGTGTAGGAGATTGTGCAGGTTGCTCTAGCATCTTGGTTGTGAGTGAAGCTTTGGATAACTTTGCCATATCAGACATTTTCCCAGCACCATCTTCATCAAGAGCTTCTATGATCAATCCTTTGTTGAATACTTTAGAAGAACAGATTCTGGTGGTTATCTCCAAAATACTGTCTCTGGACCATGACTTCACTTTAATGATTGATCTTCCCAGATGCTTTGATATGAATCTTGTCATAGCTTCCAGCCTTTCCCTTTCTTTCTCACTCCAACTTGCCCATCTATGTTCAATCTCTTGAATCTCTAGCCTTCTGATTTCAGAGTCAAGTTTGGCTGTGTCAAAACCTTGTCTGAAGAGTTGATCAATAATCTTATCCATAGATCTGCTATGTTGCTCATCACCTTCTTTGATAAGTTCTTCTAACTTTTTCTCACCTTCAGTCTGTTCAGAGCTCTTCTTTCTCTTGTAGGTGATCATCTCCTTTTCTTTCCTCTCTTTTTCTTCTTCCTCTTCAACTCTTTTTATTTTGTCTACTTTCACTGACTTAGACTCCCCTTTTTTGGTTGCATTGGGTTTAGGGGTGTGAATGTCAGAAAGTCTCTTAGAAACAACAACATCAACTAAGGATTGAAGATTTGAGGAAAGTCTCTCATCAATGGCTTGATGCACAATGTTTGTGATTATGGAAGTGATGAGAGGTAAGGATGATTGAAAGGCAGCAACCATTTGCTCAAAGGGGTTCTGTCCCTGAGAAATGGTGCCTGAATCAGAGGCTGGTGGCAAAGTTGTTGGGAGTGGCTCAGTGTTTAGGAGAGTTTCAGAAGAAACTGCCATCTGTGGGTGAATGTGGGCAGATGGACTTGATTCTCGTGACATTTTGGCAAGCAGTTCTTGTAGTCTGCATACCTCAGTCTCAAGAATGGTGTTGTGGGCTAGAACATCAAAGAAAAAGCCCAGGTCATCATCAGTCTTTGCTGAATCATCTGACCTCCTGATTAAATTAGGATGAACATGTGCTGAGTGTAGATCAGTATTCACATGTGCCCCTATTTCTTGGAACTGGGGACTTCCTGCCTCAGGATTATGTCCTTCATTGGCAGTTGCCTCTGGTGAGGTCTTAGAAATGATACCACCTTCATTCTGGTCATGTGCTGAAACAGGAGAAGAGGCAACCTCACCAGATGTTCGAATCTCCTCTTCTACACAGGGAGATTGAACTCTGTAATCCCCGTGCTGTGGGTTATCAGCCACATTATAATCCTCTCCCTTAACTGTTGAGGTTTTCCCAGTGGTAATAGGTTTCTGGGAGGGTTAGAGGAATATAGTTGAGTCAGCACTTGTGTAATAACCATAGTTGGGCTTGTAGGGGTGGCTTCAGTGGGAGATAGGTGTGAAGATGATTGCACCTGGGGTGAATGGTGCTCTTCAATGGCAATCTTCTCAAGTGAGAGAGATTCTAGTAATGTGGTTTCCCCATTTTTGGTTGCAGTAGGACCCTGTTGAGAGGATACCTGAGCGGTTTCAGCAGGTAGAGTTAGCTTATACTTGGCTTTTACAACAGCTGAAGACAAAGTCTGAAGACAATTACTGAAGACAAAGTCTGAAGACCAAGTTCTCAGAAGTTGTCACAACAGCTGAAGTAGTTCTCTTCAGTAGTTGTGATGGTTTACATTACAGTAGTTTGTAATCAGTAGTTTTATATTATGTAAAACATCTGAAGTTCTTACACTTCAGATGATATAACTTCAATAGTTGTAATGTTAGCATATACTTGGCTTTTAGTGAAGGTGTCCTCAGTTGTTGTCGACATCTTCAGTAGTTTAGTTTACTTTCAGTTGTTTGTATAAATCAGTTAGCTGTCACTATCAAGTGACGTCAGCTGATGTCACATTCCTTCATAAAAGGAATGTTGACCTAATTTCCTTGGATGGGAAGCATGTGCGTGAATGAAAACATTCTTTTTGCAGAAAACTTTCTCTCTCTATAACCGTTACTGTTTGATTGAATATTCATATTATTCTTGCTAAAATTTCGTCTAATTCGTGTGCTATTCCGCTGAAAATATTAATCTAGTTGATCAAACTAGATCTCGATCCTTTCAAATGGTAACAGAGCTGGTTAATCATTGATCGATTTAACAATTTTATCATTGAAACTGCTCTTTTGATATCTAAGTTTGATCGAATTAGCAAATTTGCAAGAATTGGTTATAGAGTTTGTTTTTCTACTGCTTCCGGTGAATTAATTTGAGATTTATCTTGTTTTAAACTGTGTTGTTGAGTTTTGAGCTAGATCTGTTAAAATCTCATTGAACCTGTTGAATTGGTGAAAATGGCTACATCAATGAATGATCCTCACAATACTGGCTCCTCAACAAAGCCTCCGATGCTTGTTAGGAGTGAGTATAACATAAGGCAACGCCGAATGCTACATCACCTGTCTATCAACAGTTCAGGTTGTTGGAAATCTGTGGTTCATGGACCATATAAGCCTATGGTGAGTAATCCGGAAACCAATGAGATGGTTCCGAAGAAGAAAGAGCAATACTCAGATGAAGATCTGAAACTGTTTGAAATTGATGCTAAAGCCCATAGAATTCTGGCCATGGCACTGCCTAATGAAATCTATTCTGGACTTATGCATCATGAAACTGCTCATGACCTCTGGGTTGCTCTGAAAGAACAATTTGGAGGAACTAACGAGATCTTGGCAAACAATAGAGAGATCCTTGCCCGACAATATGAGACATTCTCTCATAGAAAGGGTGAGTCACTGACTCAACAGTTTGAGCGATTCTCCTGGTTGATATCTGAGCTGAAAATGGTTAAACATGAATATACAAATAGTCAGATGAACAACAGATTCCTTAGATCCCTGCCTGAGAGATGGGACACATATACTATTGTCCTACACTCCAGTGCAAATCTGGACAATCTATCTCTCACCCAACTTCATAGGAAACTGTTAACATTTGAAAGAGAGATAGAATAGAAAAGGAAACTGGCTTCATCTGGGAAGCTCACTGATGATTTTGTACCAGGGAATACTGCTCTGGTTGGTCATGAGTCAGAATATGCTATATCAGAAAGTTCTTATGATGAGTATATAGATTTCTCTTCAAACAGTGGAGATCCTGCTTTTGTTGGTATTGATAGTAATTCAGGGTGTAGTAGTGATAATTTGTGCTTTTTGATGGATGATTTGAAAGGAATTGCTGATGATGATTTGGAAGAGATGGATATTTTGAGCCAAATGGCATTAATCAATATCAGATCTCAAAATTTTTACAAAAGGACAGGTAGAAAATTTCCTGGTCTCTCTGGAAAAACCAAAGTTGGTTTTGACAAGAGCAAGTTGAGGTGTCACAAGTGCCATAGACTTGGACATTTTGCAAGAGAGTGTAGATCATATGGATCTAACTCTTCTGCACCCTTTGTGACCTTTCCATGCAATAGCTCACAAAACAAAGGGCAACATTCTACCAATTCTGGTCATCATTCACAAATTCAATCATCTCCTGCATATTTTGTCCCTCAAGGTCAAATGCCATATCCTTATCCCTGTTTTACATGCCTCAGTCCAATCAGGTTCCAGTACCCATAGCTCAACAATCACATGCCCTACCTGAGCCTCAACCATCTCAATCTCAATCACATCAAAGCTTTTTCACTCCTGGAGTTGTTGACTGGAGTAGCTTACCAGATGATCTTTCTGGTTATTCTGAACAAGTGTTTTCTGGTGCTGATCAACATGGTGGTGAAAATCCTTTTGGAAATCTTGCTCTTATGGCCCTGGAGTCTACTGATGGTTCATGCTCAAATGCTTTATCATCACAGGTACCACAGGTATCTTCTAAGGCTAAGGCCAAGTTGTGTTCTGAGTCATGCATAGCTGCTTTTGTCTCAATTAGAGAAGCAAATGTAGCTTTAATTAATCAAACTCTTGACCTAGAGAAAGTGATTTCCAAAAGAAAAGCTGAGTTTGAGTCTGTCTTAAGGGAAAAAGATGATGAGATTTACAAATTAAAATGCCAAATCACTGATGAAAAGGCAAAGGTAGAGGTCATTTTAGAGAATCATAAAAATCTCAAAGAAACACTTGCAGCTACTCAAGTAGAGTGTGAACGCTGGGTAACATCCTGCAAGGGGTTTGAAATGCTTCTCAGTAAGCAAACAGCTTCAAATATGAAGTTTGGGATTGGGTATAATCACACTGTACCTCCCACAGATTTTACTCCCAAGACAGAAGTAAAATCTGAAGGTGAAAGCAATTCCCAAACCACATCATCATGTGTCTCATCCTCAAGTGATAATGCAAAATCAGAGGATGAAGTCAGTAATAGTACCTCAGCTAATCAATCTGCTGATGGTCTCACTGCTGATAAACACATGATCAAAGAAAAGCTGAGCACTTCAGGTGCTGTCTCACAAAGTATTCAAAGTACTGAAGAGCAAGTAACAACACCTGAAGAACATTTCAAACCAAATGAAAACAAACATGGTTTGACAACTGCTGAAGAGTCTATCAGGAAATCCAAAAATACTGATAGAAAACTTCCGAAGAACAAGTCTTCAGTTGTTACAAATCCTTCAATACTTAACATAAGTACTGAGAGAAAGAAATTATTGAAGAATACACCTTCAGTAGTTTCATCTTCTTCAGCAGTTGAACAATTGAAGATGAAGAAAAAGCCATGTGAAATATGTGGTCTATTCAATCATCTCACTGATGAATGTTGGTACAGAAAAGGTTCCAAATTCAACAAAGATAAAATCATTAAAAAGAAAATTAATAAAATGAAAGATGAATTTGAAACCAAGTTTGTGCCACAAACATCTCAAACTGATAACCCAAAGTTTTCACAAAAAACTAAAAAGAAGGAAGGGGTTTATCATAAAACAGCTGAAAATATTCCTCATGGAGTATCAAAACACCAGACTAAGTCTGTGTCTTTCAAAAAAGAGGACATGGTCAGTCACGGGAACCAATAAAAACAAGTACTGATGTGTCTGCTGAACTGAAGGCTTTAACAACCAATCAGACACAACTTGTTATGATGGTTCAACATTTGTTGGGGAAAGTTAACCAAATAGATGTACCTGTGATTAAACCACTGAAAAGGAAAACTAAGCCAAAATCAAAGGAATCATTTTCAGCTCCATCTCCACCTTTAAAGGCTGTTAATCATGACAAATCAGTTAGTATAAAATCTGTTGATGAGAACAGACCCAAAACCAAAATGGTTTGGGTCTCAAAAGTTAACTAGTTTGTTGTGGCAAATGCAGGGTTCTTCAGCATGCCATAGAAGCATCTGGTATGTGGACAGTGGAGGATCTATGCATATGACAGAGAGCAGTTCTCTTCTTCATGACTACTCTTAAGGAAAGAAGGGATTTGTATCTTTTGGTAATGATGCTAAGGGTTACATCATCGGCAAAGGCTTTATGTCAAATGGTATCAGAGCATTTGAAAGGATCGGGATCTAGTTTGATCAATTAGATTAAGATTTATAGCGAAATAGCACAAGAATTAGACGAAATTTTAGCATGAATAATATGAATATTCAATCAAACAGTAACGGTTATAGAGAGAGAAAGTTTTCTGCAAAGAGAATGTTTTCATTCACGCACACGCTTCGGTATCAAGAAATTAGGTCAACATTCCTTTTATAAAGGAATGTGACATCAGCTGACGTCACTTGATAGTGACAACTAACTGATTTATACAAACAACTGAAAGTAAACTAAACTACTGAAGATGTCCACAACAACTGAGGACACCTTCACAAAAAGCTAAGTACAAGCTAACATTACAACTACTGAAGATATAACATCTGAAGTGTAAGAACTTCAGATGTTTTACATAATATAAAACTACTGATTACAAACTACTGAAAAGTAAACCATCACAACTACTGAAGAGAACTACTTCAGCTGTTGTGACAACTTCTGAGAACTTGGTCTTCAGACTTTGTCTTCAGTAGCTGTCTTCAGACTTTGTCTTTAAATTTTGTCTTTAAACTTTGTCTTCAGTAGTTGTCTTCAGACTTTGTCTTTAGCTGTTGTAGACCACTTCAGTTGTTTTGATGTCTGTGGGACTTAAAGGTTTTTCTGACCTGGCTCATTGGTTCTTTTGGTCCAACAGTCTTTCACAAACAAATTAATAATATAGGAAAAACATATGTTGTGAAAAAAAAACATTGGAAATCTGTTTATATTTTAAATTTATTTTTCAATCGCGTTTGTATTGTGTGAGACATATCAAATGAAATTGAAAGATTTTTGTTTTCTATATTAAATGTTTTATTAACATAACCTAAAATTTGAACTAAATTTTCTCTATTTAAACAATTTGAATGCAATAATACATGTTATCATTTATCAGATGTTTAAATTCAATAATTTATATAGTAAGAATTTATATAATAATAAATTTACCTATATATTAATAATGAAAGTTGAATGAACAGTGGTACACTGATGTACAAGTTACTATTGCCTGTGTACAACTCCAGTCCCACCACCACCTCAGACTTGTTTAAAAGGTTGGATTTGTTCTTTACAGCTTTTTATACATTTAGAGAGAGAAAGAGTTTCAGAGGGCAGCGGGGGCATGGGCCGGTAGTCGCTGCTGCGTCGCCGACGGTTGTCGCCGACGGTGTGCGCCGTCTCCGTTTTGTCGTCAACGGTGTGCGTCGTCTCCTTTTTGTCGTCAATGGTGTGCGTCGTCTCCGTTTTGTCACCAACGGTGTGCGATTGTCGTAGGCGGTGGCCGTTCGGGGATCCTGGTTTGCATGGTGTCTCTCTGGTTCTTGTTTGGTAGGGATGCTCCAGTAGATCCCTATTTGTTGGGTCTTTTGTTTCAGTCACCCCTACGTGTCTTGTTTCGGGTAAATCTGGATATGGCTGTTGTGATGGCCGATGGCCGTCAACCACCGTGATGGTTGCGGTAACATTGAAAATAGCTGTCGCTTGGCCTCCCGTTTGCGGTTGAGGTAGAGCTTACAGTTGTTTCCTCGCAGTTCAAGGTTTCGATGGTAATGGTTTGAAAGCCGTTGTCGCCTTTTTCCTTTGACGGAGGAGAATTTGATAATTAGATTTGAATCATGTGGTGTATTTCGATGAGTGGTGGTCAGCTATTGTTGTGTGGACAAGTGGGGTTGCAGCCCAGACCGATTTCCGTTGTCGTCTTGGTTGACGACCCGTTATTGGCGTCGCCGAGGTGGATGTGATGAGGTTATAGCCTCTGGTCAACCTCCACCTCCGTCACCGCTGGGTGCGTGCATGGGGTTCCCGTTCCTCCGTGTCCTAGGTGGCGACAGTAAAACCGATGGCGGTAGTGGTTTGTCGCTCACCTACCGCCCCGATTCCGATTCCCCATGCCCGCGGTGGTGGTTGATTCGTCACCAGTTCATCTCAAACTTTGTTGTTCTTCCCTAATTTGTGCTTTCTGTTTGTCTCTGGAGAACCCTAGAGCAGGGTTCATTATTGTTTGACTGTTTGCTTTTCGAGGTGTGGTCGATGACGATGTCAGTTTGCACATCTGAGACCTTATGTGTTTCAACTATCTGGGTTTTTTCCTCTATGATGATGAGTTTGTCTCGTCTGAGAGTTCACTGTTGAATGTTACTAGTTATGATGTCTGGATAAAACATGTTTGAGCCATGAGATGAAATACAAATGGTTGATAATGTACTCTATCGTTGGGCGATGATGCTAAACAATCCAAAACCATGGTTGTTCCGGCGTGGCGATCCTCTAGATTGTAGCCGCAATATGGTTGTGTTTCTGAGCCTCCGAGAACCTTTATTGAATGTTTTTGATGCTTGGTAGTGGGGTGTTTGATTACAAATTATATATGTTAACATTTGGCTGTGATGTGACTGTGATTATGGGTTGTCTGAGCCTCGATTTTTCTGTGTTTATAACGCGCAACGCGCGTTTTGTATAATACCTAGTATTATTATAATTATCAAATTTAAATGATAAAATAACAAGGACATTTACAATTTGAACTTATCTCTATATTGTTGATTTAGAGCATTTACAACTCATTTATTAAAAATTTGTGAGTGAAATCCTTATATTATATGAAATGATTTAAAGTGATTATAAGTGGATAAGTTAGTGAATATTACCATTTATTTATAAGTTTAAAGATTTACTGTTTAAATCTTATAAATTTATTAATATTTTTGTAAATGATTATTAATGAAAGAAAGAAAAAAGATAATAATAAATGTATATAAAATATTATTGAATTGATAGAAGAGAGAAAAATAATAATTTTTAATATAATAATATAATTATAACGATGAATATAAGAATTAAACAAAGACAAAATAACCTGCATCACTAGACACCACAAACAAATTTGTCATCGCTACATAAATTGGTCATCAACAGAGCTCATATAGAAAGATGTCTACATTTTTTTCTAATCGGCTATAATTTTTATTTAAAAGTTCTAATTAGGATTGCAAGCTTCTATTTTCTCTATCAATTATTAAACATCAACTCCAAGAGAGATTGCAATAAGCAAAAGAAACATTTACATTACAAAAAAAGCAACTCTTATTAAGCCTTTTAAACTAATGGAAAAATTATAACACAAAAAATATTTAATCAAAAAAGGTAAGAATAATGTGCTTCAATTTTTATTAACTTTTAAACTAATGGAAAAATTATAACACAAAAAATATTTAATCAAAAAAGGTAAGAATAATGTGCTTCTATTTTTATTAACATGGGACATTTAAGTTATTATATCAATTACGTCAGATCATTTTATCTAATGAGTTAGGTAAATGTGTTAAATATGTCAGGTTATTGTGTCAATTATTTTAAATCATTTGTTATAATTAGTCATCATTGTGTTTTACATTTTAAATTATTGCTTGTTATTTTTGTTGTTCTTTTTTATACATTATATAATTTTGTTGTTATTTTATTATTGTGTTTTACAAGTTAAAATACACAATGATGTTATTTCACTAATACGTTTGGAAAAACACATTGACGAGCAAATATAAGTTTATCATTTTTTTATTATATGTTATTTTATTGTTGTTTTTAGTGTGTTAGATAAAATAGTTGTTATTTTTTTAGTTTGTTTTAAATATAGAAATACAAAAGAGTGTTATTTCAATATTATGTTTTTTTCAAAATTCATCATTTTATTAAAATAGAATATGAGAATAATTTGACATCACCATCAAAAAAGACCTCCTCACCATCCACCATCAAATGAAATCTATCAGCCTTAGGTCACTTGATCCTTTTGATAAACGCGAAAATCCTCTATATAATACACCACATCATAATAGAATTGAAAAACACAAAATAAGAAAATACATTGTGAACTGCAGTAAAGATATAATGACGAGAAAAAAATCATATGAGCTAAAAATGTAATAGTTTTAAGGACATAATCATCAAATATTTGCAGTTGATTTGCACTTAGTTTCACTCACAATAACGATTATAAATAAATGTAATAACATACAAATGAAATCAAGCAGAAACTAAATGAATACAAGGGTTAATGCATGATAATTATGTTTTTAGGATTGTCATTGGTAATAAAAATAAAAGTTAACATTTACTGATCAAATTAATAGTATGAATTATTATTGACCGGTAAATAATAATTAATTTATATTATTAAAATCTAATTTGGTTTTGTAAACAACAATGAATAACTTCTATTAGAGAAGAGCTAACGGGCATATAGACATAAAAACCCTATAGTGCAAACACCAAAAGTACCACGAAATAGAAACAAAGGAAACTAGAAAAAAAAGTAGAAACCCATTCTAATTTAGTTGGTTATATAATAAGAGAAATGTTATAATTTTTTTATAACTAAAAAGTATAAGAAGAAATCTAAAAATCTGTGATCAAATTATAGTAAAAAGTTTATTAAAAGGGTATGATAGGAATGACCTTCTATTGATTTTTTGCAAATTATCTCATTTTTAAACATTTATAAATTTTATGTGCAATATCATTTTCTTATAAAAGTTACACCATAAAAACGAATATTTCTTTATCTTTATAGCTAGTATAGTATTCTTGTATAAAAAATAATAATTTCTTTACGTTACGCATGTGGATGTATGTTAACTCAAAAATTTTAGACCAAGTCGTAAAACAAAAATTTTATAAAAAATGAAAAGTATATAAGATTAAAATCAAAAATGAAAAAATATATTCGGGTTAAATTTAAAAGATGAAAACTATATGGTTAAAATAGAAAATAAAAGAATAAAATAAGATACAATCTATAAAACATAAGATACTAACCATAATGCATAACTAAGTTTATAATTAGTATTATATAAATCGAATAAATAACTTTTGGGTAATAAATCTTTTTTAGTTTAGTTTACATTTATGCTTTTATGTGTTCCAAGTCTCATGAAGATTTTGATGAAATGGGTTCAAAATTTTGTATGCGGTCTTGCTTGTGCTATTATCACTAGAAGTTAAAAACAAGGCAATTGCTCGTCTAAAGTCATGCTTATGTATGATTTTCATTGTGTGTATGAATTAGGTTAGACCCAGCTAAAGCAACTAACATATGAAAGGATATATATAAAACGGTAAGATTCTTAAGTTTACGTGTCATACACGATGAATATAATTATTCAATTGCACAACATATGAAAGGACATTCACTTGAAAAATAGTTTTAGATAATGCAAGATTTAACAAAGAAATATGTGACATCGCAAGATATTCTAAAGCATGTAAGTCTAAACATAATGTCTCTTGTTGGGATTCGTGTATAGGTTTTAAATCTGAATTGGTAGACGATGACAATAACGTAACCAATACAATATTAGAAATGTACAACGAATCAAGTCGACGACACATGAATATAACTTGAACGGCAGCACAAGGCGATTATCAGGTGGTGAAATTGTGAAAGCGGCGACAGGGGCAAGCGAATTAC
Source organism: Flaveria trinervia (assembly GCA_025506515.1). NCBI lineage: Eukaryota > Viridiplantae > Streptophyta > Magnoliopsida > Asterales > Asteraceae > Flaveria > Flaveria trinervia. The sequence continues at coordinate 58,199,364 of CM046458.1, read as the reverse complement.
GAATCCGATACACCATGAGTAACTATTTCACAAAAAAATATTTTGCCAATTCGTCCTTTCATGATAGACTTGTTTAATTCTTTAAACAATTTACTAGTTATTGTTATCCGGTGGTGTAACTCCTTAACCCTAATCTTTGTAGCAAAGCTGTCAAGTATCATTACTTAGCATACAAGTCAAACATCTCTATGCTTAAAAGCATATACAATGTGCACAAAAGTTCGAGAGATGGACCATTAAGCGAAAACATCAATGTTTGTTCTTATGTCACATTATATACATATGTATTGTACGTACGTACATACGTACGTACGTATGTATTTGGTATTATTGGAACCAACATTAGTGATTACTTTTATTAGTGTTAACAAGCCGAACCAATAACAACCAAACATCTATTACGTTGTTGAAAAAACGAACGATTGCCTGTCGGCTGTGAAGCGTGAAGAAAAAACTAGTTTAAAAAAAAACTACACATTTCATAAGGAGTCATAAAGTATAATCATTACTTGTTATCTATGAATGGTAATAATTGTTTGGGTTAATTATTCAAACAGAAAAATTCTTGTTAAATTATAAATTTTGAAAATCACCTTTTCTAAATTATGTATTTACTTGTTAGCAGGGGGACTAGGTATACGGGTACGAGATCAAGTGATCTCATTGATTTTCAAATTCGTAGTGTAAAGTATAATACCGGATTTTTAATGAACTCATATTTTACATTAAGTAAACCCATTAATATATTAAAGTTTGATAAAGTAACACAAATATGTTGTTGGTTCAGTGTTAAATGCCCCCTTGAAGCCATGCACGTTTGAATAGCTGGAGGTTGCGAGTTTGAAACCTACACCAACCTTTTTTTAAGTAAAATTATCAAAATACCCTTACTCTAATAACAAAAACAAAACCTTATTTATTTAAGTAAAATGATCAAAATACCCTTACTTTAATAACAAAAATAAAACCCTAGCCCCCATTTTTTTCTCCATATACCTCATTGACATCTATAGATTGCACACATAAAAAAACTAGACGGATTGCCCCCATTTTGATATTATATTTTTGTTAATATTTCAATGCAATTTAATTACATTCCAAACCTAATTTACCCAACCAAACCCGACCGCACAAGCCGAAAATTTTTATATTATTTTGTTATTAAACGAATTAACGAAAAATAATGACCCCACTCGTTAAAAATCCTGGTTCTGCCACTGTTTGTTAGCTTATTTTTCTATGAGATAATGTATTTTTTTTTCTTTCTTTATACAGGTATATATTGTTAAAGAAATGGAAAATCAAAAGGGAAAATAAACAAAAGCTAAACTTTGTAAAATTTTAACTTTATTACAAGATATTGAGTGGATTGTTCCAACAAGTGGGAAGTCATGTATTTTCAATACATATATGCTAAATAGAAACATGAGTGGCCTTAGATGATTGAAACTAAAGACCACTTCTCTTGTCTTCATGTCAATTTGTCTTCATGTCAATGGACCATCACTCACATGATTATCATTATTGGTGTTGGATTTTTAATGTTATTTATTTCCTTATTTATGAGGGTGAAATTTTGATGACAAAATGATAGTTATTTCCTTATCTAAGAGTGGAATTTTAATGACAAAGTGATATGCTATTAATTAAGTAGTTGTAAGCTAAAACACTATAGAGTATAAATATGATTATTCATAAGCTTAAAGTAAATAAGGGTAAAGTAAGTGGAGAGTAAATAACGTGTGTTAACAGGAAAAAAAATCAAATTTCCTCGTATTTTTTCTAATTTTCTTTCATGTTGCTCATATTCACTTGCAACCCTAAAATCTATGTTAATGTCAAATGGTTCTAAGTTAGTGGTATTAGGTTATGAATAAAAAGGTGTTTATTCCTTAGTGGATGAGAGTTTTAGTCTCATGCTTACACTAGTGTACATTTAGTAGTAGTTTTAGACGGTATGTAAGTTAGTCGTTTGAAAAAAAGTTATCACAGATGTTATATTCATACATGATACAATTGATCAATAAAAAATAGCATGAAGACTATAAATCAAAATTGAACACTTCCCAAGATTAGGTATCGGAAAATTTATTAAAATTAGTTTTAACAAAATTGGGAAATTAGTTTTTACTTACTATGACATAAATAATATTGTTAATTATTGTTAACATACAGTTCACTTACTACATTTGAGTTATACTATGCGTGAGGATCACAACAAACCAAACTGCTTTCAAAAGTAGAGGGACAAAACTACAAGTTTTATATGTGTGGAAGCTTCTACCAATTTTATCATTTGGTAGGACACACAAGTGGGGTTCACACCCTAACTTGCATTTGCGTGAATGGGGTGGGCACAATGCGATGTTTGATGACGTATTTTGTACTTTAGACACTCGCCTAACCACGAGCCACCATATATATTTGTTGGGTAGAGAAACTCTTCTCTAATTAGTTATTGATTAGTGGATGACAAGTTTCTATTGCTCTAGACGAGCTGTAATAGTTTCTGCACTTGTACGATTATTACTTGTCATGACTTAATGAGATTCAAATTCATATCATATTTCATGTTTCATAAATATATTCATAACGTGCTTATAAGGTGTTGTCATTAGGTGAGAATTTGACATTATCGTTTGTGTGCTGGTTAAACTATAACCATTAGATCATGACCATATACATCAAAGATAAAACTTATTTCAATCATGGGTGATTACACTAGCAATCTAATCCATTCATGAAAACTACATTTCATCCTTTACCGGTTACCGCTTAAAAGTCCGTTTTTTTAATTGAAAAGTTTAATGCACATGTGTACATACTAGACAATTAAGGGACCAAATATACATTTATTTTGAAATTGGTGGCTGAATTAGAGTTTCCTTGGTCACCTCTTTCTCCAAGACATACCATAAATAAACCCCTAAATCCTAACTATAAAAACATGGTTATCCATTTTTAGCACCTTATCAAAACAAAAACACTCTACCCCTTACATAGAATAATCAACCAACATCAAGGTCTTTTAGTGTTTGAGTTTGTTCTAGGGCATCCTACTAACAGCTAAACAATTCAACTAATAACTCAAAGAAACATTAAGGTGAGTTCTGCATAACCTATTTTCTTTAAAAGTTTTGGGATACAAGCATGTCACAAACATACAAAACTCTTATTATACAATACAAGATAAACATTTTCGACAAGTTTTAAAGATTTAAATGGTAAACACACGTCTATAGATTTATTGTCATAAGTAAAAATACCCTCTAAATTCATTCATTCTTATACAACCATTAGCTTCTGAAATAAAGCCAACAATAGTACAACAAAAGATCTTTTGGTGTGACATACCTATTCATTTTCTGGGTAGGAAACTGGATGCTCGAAACCAATGATTCATACCTCGTTCACACCTCATAACAAGGAGTTAACAATAGAGAACATTCATCGTTATGTTTGGTTATGGATTCGTGTGTTTAATTAAAGTTTTGTATATGCTTAAATGTTTAATAATTGTATGTTTGATTTATTAATTCATGAAAGCATATGAAGCTTACCAAGTTACAACAAAGTTGACTCATTTTTCATACATGCTTTTAGGTAATAATGCTTAATCTAAGCACTTGGAGATGCACATTTAAGATTTGACCTAGAAATTTTAATTAATTCAATTATTTGTTTCATGTTTGCTTTCTATGGTTTAAACCATTGTAATCATAGTATGAATTTTTTTAATAAAGTCTTAGTAATTATCTTTATGCCTTGGTCTTTGAAACAATTCGTTGACCATCTGTGTTTCTGTCATTGCGGGGTGACACAAGAGCAAAAGTTGTGGTCATCAAATTAAGCAGCTTTCCTATCATCACAGGTTCACGGGTTGTTTTATAGGGATACAAATTAGAGGTTCTATATCAATTAAATGATCTCTTAGTTTTTATCTTGTGAATTGATACATAATGTTTTGAATTTTCAACCAATCATTGAAACCAACTATATTGCTTTAAAGAAGTTTAAAATAAATTAAAATTTTATTTTAGTTAAGAAGGTCAGTATTAACTCATGTTTTATATAAATATAATGGTATGTCTTTATTGCAAAACACACCAAAAATACCAACTTCTAGAGCTTTCATCTTTCTCTCAAATTTTATAGCAATCTTGATATTCAATTTCCTTTATTAAGGTAAACAATATTGGTTATAGTCACACCCTTGCCTAAATCTAAAACACTAAGGACATGAAATTAATTACAACACAAGCATTAAGAGTACTAAAGTAAAGTACTTATGAAAATGAAATAGTTGATTACATCTAAACAAATAAACCAATAAAATGAGTCTTTAGTTTATTTAAAATCTAAATAGGTCCAAGTAAAACTTGTCCTTGAATTCGAGCGTAAGTGAAACAATGAATTTAGTTTCCATTGCCTAGAAAATCATGCAAAAGTTGGTTAACTCCAAAGTTGGTGAAAACATAAGTTTAAAAGTATACATACAGTAGATGACTGTGTGCAAACCAACAATCAATTTTCTAAATACAAGTAATTAAACTATTATGCATGATCTGTAACCAACCCTAGTGTTTGAATGCCCTTTCCTTTAACCCCAAAAACAAAAGATTGGACTAGTACTATGTTTGTCTAGTATGTAGTTTCTTAACATATAGCTCCTTTTAAGTTGAAAAGAATACAACTCAAAGGATGCTTGGTACTTATTGACATACATCAACCCCGGTACTAGATGGACTTGTCAGACCAATAGATCTTTCTACGTACTTTCATGGCTTCTACAAAGTTAATGGTTGTGCAGACTTTCGAAATTAGAGGGACGTTATAGTAAAAAATGACATATAATATAGAAACATGCATAATCAGTTTGCATGACCGTTTAAGAGGGTTTTGGTCACTTACAACACAAGCACACAATGAAGAGAGTGATATTAGAACACTTAACAGATCAAATGGGGAACTAGTAACACACTAGAATGATACTAAAAACACAAGTAAAATATAAGACAGAACCAAGAACAAACAACACAAGTAAATGGTTTTCAAGAATGTTGCTTTTACAAGTGTTAAGACATAATTCATAAGTTACAAAGACCTGAGATACTTTATACTACATCCTACAACCGGCCATACTTTGAAGGCCAGCTGGACATATTTGAACTAGACAACAAAATCAAATGTAAAGTCAAAAGACAGATTGTCTTTTGACTTGTGACTATGACATGCCATAGCTCACATCCTAATATATTATAGAAAGGATAAAAGTACATAAAGTAGAAAGCATAGACTCAAGACCTCAATGTACAGTTTACCAAAAGCATGGACATTTTCACCAACTTGTGAAAGTTGGTGAGTCAACAGAGTTACAGCGGAAAGTGGTCTAGCTTTATGGTAAAATACATAAGATAAAGCATGTATTCAGAAGTCTTTGGTAGATAATCTATCTTCACTTCTTGTCTTCAGAAGACTTCACTTTAAGCTTCGGAAGATGTTGGTCTTGGCTTCGGAAGATTTTACACTTAGAGTATTTTCTAGTGCATGGTGTAAAACTTCCGAAGCATCTCTACTTCTGTACTTTAGTGCATGCATGTAGGTAGACTTTGGATGTTTAGGTGCATTAGCCTTACATAAAACCTTACAAACTACCCCTAGGCTAATACTACCAAAACATATGAATATTTTAGATGTTGACAATCCTTATTATAATGATGACGATACCCTTCTTCATCAGATGGTCAGGATCACTAAGACTCTCATAGTATCATCTCATCTTATAGAGATCATGCAGAGGTAGATTGAACATGTCCTGCCATGTGTAGACATCTTTAATACCTTGATCTCTAATTACAAGCCATCTTTGGATAAGTGGAGTAAGTCCAAGACAAGATGGGTCTTCCTAATGCAAGAGGAGCTACTTGAATTAGATTTATTTGAGCTTCCTTTTGTTGCACTTCCTCAGGATGTTCTGACTCATCCTGAGGTCTGGAGGTGGATGACCCTATCTTCTTCTTCTTTGACTTGGGTTTAGAGGCCACCATTTTCTCTTTTTTGAACTCTTCAACTGAGAAAACTAGCCTGCAACACCTTGTTTTAAGTCTTGTCTTTCTCAGTTGGGTCTACCTTCCTCACAGGTTCAGAATGAGATGGAGTTTGACCCTGCTGTAGATTAGAAGATTAAGCTTACTGAGACTTATCAGGAGGTCTAGGTTGTGTTGTCTTTAAAGGTTCAACCTTAACCTCCACTTCTTGAGGGGCTTGACTTGGTGGGGAATGTAAATCAATGAGCTCTCCTCTTCTAATCTTCTGCTTGATCACTCTTATGTGCTCATCTATGGTTTCTAGAGACATAGGACCAAGTATCGTTCTGGAGAATCCATATAGCTTCAAGAAGCTCATCATTCTCTGCCTATCAACAAACTTCTTTTGACTTTTCTGGATGATGGCTCTTGCATTGGCTGGTTCTTTCCCCATCTTCCTCTTTGTATCCTTTTGTTCTTTGAGTACTTAAAGTTCAAGCTATTTGAGATACTCAAACTCAATGTACTCAATGGACAGGAGAAGAAGTGCAGCTGCCTGGTAGAGACCTGTGGTACTCAGGTAGTTGATCATGTTTTGCCTGTTAGTTTCTTTGTCTACCTGAGGTTCTTGTGTAGCCACAGTCTCTTGCACAGGGCTTTCTTGAATTGGAGAGAGAGTAGGAACATGTTGTAGAGTCTCTTTTGTCTCTTTTCTTCTTTAATCTGAAGGAGCAATCTTGCATCCTCTTCTTCCTTCCTCTCTTTAGACACTTCCATGTCTGCTAGTTCATTGAGTTCCTCTAAGGGGAGGGAGATGATTTGATAAATATCATAGTTCCTAGTCTATAAGTAAGTAATCCTGACTGCCTTTAACTCATCATTTTAAGTATTAGGTCCGGGGGCATCCCTGATTGCAGCTTGCATGAATCCTAAAGATCCAATGGAACTATTTCCCCTTAGCTTCCTCTTCCTCTCTCTCCTCCTCCTCAATCTCCTTATGAGTCATTTTCCTTTTCCCTTTGTCACCCACAAACTTTATGACTTAGGGTGGAGAGAGCTTTGGCCTTATTGCTTGGAGTAGCATCCATGCTCTGGCTAGAGAGAGGCTATGATACACCTTCACCAGCAGGTGTCTCACTAGGGAATGAATTGCTGAAGTGGTTGTAGGTGTGACAAGGATCTTAGGCTCTATCATTAGGCCTTCAGTCAAGCTTTTCCCTTTGAAGGTAATCTCAGAGTCTGCCTCAACATCCAGTTGACTAATGACATTACTTGATTGGCTTTTTCTTCTTCTTAGGATGAACACTTCGGTAACCATGTTTTGAATCCTTTAAGCCAACCTGCTAGCTTGCCTAGATTGGATTGGATTGACAAGTGGCATGTTGATCAGGTCAAGACCTTCATAATAGTTTAAGGTCTGAAAATTAAAGAATTCTTGCTACCCTTAAACTCTTGAAGAATGAGGGCTCTTTTGTCAGCATCATACCTCCACCTAATTATGTAGTTTGAAGTTCCTTGGGATGGAATGATATAGCCCTTGGAATACCTTCCTCAAAGAGACTCTGAATGAGAGAGTCTAGAGAGTTCACATCAATGTGAACTTAAGGATGTTGGTGAGTATGGACAATTGCAAGTGAGGATGGTGAGTCCTCAATGTCCATACTCTGTGAAGAACTCCCAGGTTTTGTGATTGCTATGACTTTCTACTCCTTTTTGCTAGCATCACTCTCTTTCATAGGTGAGATAAGAGTTAGGTCAATCACATCCATAGGTTCTTATGTTCCTAGATGAGCTCTACTTAAAGGTCTCTCAGCTAGTTGTTCCATGAGATAAGATATCTCAAGTTGTTGATCATTGACCCTATTTTGTAAGGTAGTCACTTGAGATTCAAAGTGACTAGCCTTAGAGACTAGGTAAGTGCATGTTTTTGACAGTTTTTGATAGTTTTTGCACTTTTAGTCTCAAATTCCAAGATATCTCAACACTGATTCTTGATGAGATGGGAGTGGTTTGCTTCTCTGGAGAAGTGGAAGCTCCAATGTCCACTTCCTCCTGTAAGGGTAGTGATATGAGGGCCTGCACAAGCCGAATAACTAGGGGGTTCGTTTGGATTTTCTTTGGTAGGTGAGGGTGATTTGAGGTTGTTTGGGTGGTTGAGAGGTAGAAGGTGTGGGTTCAACACTAGCTTGTGTTTCTAGGTTGTCACCTTGAGCAATAAGCTCTAACATTTTGAGGACAAGGGTTGTTTCCGCCCTAGAGAAGCCAACAATTGGCTTCTTCATGATTTTAAAGATGCCTGACTTCATCTGTCCCAATTTAAGAATATTACATGTTTCTTCAACTGTGAGCCCAGTTCACAATTAAGAATGTATTGAACATATCTAGGAAACATGTAATACTCTAAGTGTAGATACATGTGTACCTAGTTTATGTGCTTAAATGTAAAAGTATTTCATTTCATACATATGTGTAATTTGACAATGTAATGAAATATGATATATGATTTGATGTCTATATATCTTTAATTCATATGTATGACTTCTTATATAGGTTTGTGGTTTCTGTACACAATTCTAAGTCAATAATGATTGAGTAATGTGTTTAACATAGTCGGATGAGCATTAATGCTAATGGCCCATACTTATGGACCACATGCATGAATACATCATGCTTATAGACCAGTCGCATGACTGATCCAGGAAACTGGATCAGTCGTATGATTGAGACAAAAGATTCACTCAGTCGCACGACTGAACCTTCAGTCATGCGTATGACTCAATCGCATGATTCAGTCGCACGATTGAACCATGCTAATGGTTCAGTCATACGAATGGAAACTGGCAACCTATAAATACCACCTAATTTGTGGAAAAACAAAACACTTGAAGAGATATTACGCATACACATAAACCCTAGCCGTCCAGAGCGTCCCAAACAGCCTATCCAAGTTCATAGATCGTTCCTGATCGATTCCTATTCATTCTTAACATTTAGTTTCAATCATATATCGATCGGGTAATCGTTCTCACTGATTGGATTGCCAATCAAATAGGATTCTGCACTATTTGATCCGGTATAATGCAGAATCAGTAAGTACTCTGTACGTACACGGTCCCTAACAAGTGGTATCAGAGCTAAGGCTCTTGATTTTGCATGGATTCGATTAATTTTGGTGTCAACACTCACGTTTTAATTCAAAAGAGTCATCTTTTTTAGTCCAAAGGTGTTTTTCGATGTTTTCAGGCATTAAAGTATAAGTTTTTCGTCATACGCCAGATTAGGGTTTCTGGGTAAATTGTATTTTGTGTCTAATTGTCAAAAATTCGATTTTTTTCAAACACAGTAGCCTTCAGTCGCACGAATAACTCATTCGTATGATTGAACTCATTCGTATACTCCATCCACATGACTGAACGCAGTCGTATCCTTCATTTGCACGACTGAACAACTCCAGTCGTTTTGACTCCATTCGGCCTGTTCATACGCACGACTGAATCCAATCGCACGATTGAATTCATTTGCACTCTTCATTCGCACGAGTGATCCATACTCATAGTTCATTCGCACTAGTGATCTATACTTATTGTCCATTCGCACGATTTAAGCTGTCCTGTTCTCCAAGTACAAAGTTTATAGAAATGGAAGATCAGTTTGCTGCGTTTACTGCAGGGAAGGACTCACGCATCCAGAACCTACCGCTTCTGGAGAATGAGATTGGTAATCACAATAAACCGCCAAAACTGTTAACGTTAGACGAATATCCTCAGTGGCAACATCGGTTTGAGAGTTACCTGAATGGAGTGGATCCAAATCTTTGGACTTCTATATAGAGTGGTTAAATGATACCAGTCAGTGCAAATGGAGTCAAGTTGACGTTGGGAGGAGTGAGCGAAGCTCAGAAGATACTCTTCAATGCTGAGAAGAAAGTTTATGCCATGTTGACCTAGTCAATCCCGAAAGACATCTTTCATCAGTTTTTTGAGAACAAGCAGGCCAAAAAGCTATGGGAGGCATTAGGGAAGAGATATGATGGAAACACGACGTTAAAGGCACTGAAGGCTAAGGCTCTCAAGAAGGATTTCGATAACTTCTCTTAAATAGGAAACAAGAGCTTAGATGATATTATTGACAAATTCTATCATCTAATGAGTGAGCTGCACACTCATGGCTTAACCACCTCAATGGAAGACAAAGTTTCAAGCTTTGCTGATGGTTTGCCTAAGAAATGGGACTCATTTGTGTCTAACCTGAGACAGATTGACATTCTTGTGACGTTAGACATAAATGACTTCATCTTGAAGTTAAGAGAGGAAGAACTGAGGATGAAGTACAAGTCGAAGAAAGGATCCTACGTTCAGAATCCTTCGTTCTACAACTCAGTTCCAACTCCAACTGGTTCAGAATCACCACTACAAACAACATTCGTGTCCAGTTCCGCGGCTCCTTCCCAAACCACTATTTCAGGACCAGAAACGTCAGAGTCATCTGGAACCCAATACATAGTGCCTGAAGCAAATACTACGAAGTTGAAGACCGAGAATCTCGGTAATATCACAGTGGAAGTTGCAAAGGAGCATATGGATCTTCTAGCAACAGTGGTTCAATCCTATGATGGTTTAGTTGCTGGGAGGATTGGAAATTATCATCTTGCAGATGAAGACTACGGGCAAGTTGACGAGAATGAGCTGGAAAGAATGGACATCATGTGGGCTCTAGCAAGTGCACTTAGACGAGCTAAAAAGTTTGTTAAGAAGACGGGGTAGAATCTAGTAGCTACGAAAGATACAACCTTTGGTTTTGACAAAACCAAGTCACATGCTTCAACTGTGGTGAAAAGGGGCATTTTAAACGTGAATGTGTGAAGCCCAAGAAAACTAAAAATGGTAACCCATTTCCTACTTTCAACCGTCAAGACAAAGACATGGTTGGAACTAGTTCTTCAAGTAAAGAGACTAAGGCACTAACTGCTCAAGGTGATGAAGGACAAGACTGGTCCTTCCTATTTGTTTCTCCTGGAGAATCAAATATTGCCTTTGTCGAAGCATTGGATGATGGGTCTGCAAGTGAAGGTGAGATTTCAGCTGAGCAAGCGATGTCGGATACCGAAGAAGGTATGAATGTCGTAGATCACTTAGTTGAGGAAGAGCTCAGAGCAACAAGTTCAGAATCTCCAGCATCCGAGGAGTCTAACTCTGCTTTGATGGCTGATTCACCGATTCCTCACAGTAAGTACTAAAGACCAACTGTTTGAAAAACATGCTTGTAATAAATGTGACAAATTTAGAGAAAACATTGATTTGAAATTTGCTAGGTATTAGAACACAATGATAACTTAGTAAATGATTTACAACTCTGCATTGAAGCTAATCGTATATTAAAACAAAATGAGTGCAGTTTTAAAAAAAAGATAGAACTTTTGGGTAAACAACTAAGGGAAATCGAGATTGTTGCCTTAAATCAATCTAATGATATAAAGTTTAATCTAAATTCTTTAGAAGAAACCAAAAAGGAGAAAGCAATTTTGGAAGTCAAGGTTATTCATTAAAGCAAAAACTGCATAGTTGGGCTAGTTCTTCTCACATAGTTCAGAACTTTGTGAAAAAACGAAACAATGGGGAAGGTTTGGGGTACAAAGTAGTTCCACCACCACATGAGATCCTTTTGAATACAAATTTAGGCCTATTAATAACAACCCAATTAAGTATCATGTGGTGTCTACTCCTCTAGTTAGTGATCCTGATTCCACGAGTAAGCCTATGAAATCTGACACTAAACCAAAAGAGTCTACTTTGAAATCAAAAGGCATGATGCCAGTTAAGAATTTGAATGATGCATTTAAAAGGGTTAATGTAAGGTCAGGTTCACCAACGTCCATTTCAGAATCCAAATTGACTAACCAGTTAACCACAAACGTGTTAATCATAAAAATCCAACCAAAGTGCAAGTTAAAGATGATCAAAACATTAAAACAATTAATTTTGTTAATAAGGATGAAACATATAAAAGAGTAGTGACAAAACCAAACTAGACACACCTCACACCTTCACTAAACTCAACATCACATAAAAGTTTTCTTCAATCTGTAGAAGCAAGATCTTGCTACAGTTGTGGAAAACAAGGACATATATCTATTAATTGTCCTTACTATCAGAAGCCTAGAAAGAAAATTGAATTTTATGATACAAAACCAAGTTTTTTCAAAATAAGATCTAACACTCCACCTAAGAGTGTTAGTGAACCTAAAGTTCAAACCATAAGTCAGTCGCCTCTTTACCACAAACAGGCCTTACACAAAACTAGCTTATGAAAAGAAAAATCAAGTATAGTGTCTGATAGTGAGGACAAGAAGAAGATAGATATGCCCTCAGCCTCTAAAGGACAATGGGTTGAGTTTATGAAGTGTGATTCCTCTGGGTCACCCAAGCCAGTTAAGGCTTAGGTCCCAAATCTAAACTAATAAGTTTCTTTGAATGTGCAGGGTGTCCGCTACATTGCTATCACTAATACCTGGATTATTGATAGTGGGGCGTCCAGGCACATGACCGGGAATTCTTTCCTCCTTTTCAACATGAAACAAATCAAAGGGGACATGTTTCATTTGCTGGGAACAAAGGAGACTACATCACCGCACAAGGGGAAGTGGGAAACGAGAAAGTAAAGTTTGACAAGGTCAACTATGTTCAACAACTACAGAACAACTTACTTTCAGTCTCCTACATCTGTGATAAAGGATTTAAAGTTGTATTTGACAACAAGAAGTGCTACATGTTGAAGAAGGACTATGTGATTGAGGAGGATAAGGTTCTTATGTCAACTTAAAGATATAACGACTTGTATGTCTTGGATCTATCAAAATCCTCCACAACCGATCACACTGTTCAATGCTTCTTGTCAAAGGAAACTGAGAGGGACTCAGTCTCATGGCATAGGAATGGGACACATCACCCTAGGAAGATGAATCATTTGATTTAGAATGATTAGTGAATGGTGTAAATGTCAAGAACTTCTAGCTTCCAGACTTCTGCATAACATGTAAGAAATGGAAACAGACCAAGAAAGCTCACAAGGCAAAGAAAGTTAACTCTATTAATATGTCTATCGAGCTTCTGCACATGGATCTGTTTGGCCCTATTAGCACAAAGAGCATTGCTGGAGATCTGTATTGCTTTGTAGTAACAGATGATTACTCAAGATTCTCTTGGGTGATGTTTCTGAAAGCCAAATCAGAAACTTTTGAATCATTCAAACATCTGGTAACTACATTGGAATCACTCTACAAGCTAAAAGTTAGGCAGATTCGATCAGATAATGACACATAATTCAAGATTTAATGGATGGAGGCATACTGTAAAGAAAGAGGAATTGTTCATCAATTCACCTCTACCTACACTCCACATATGAACGACATAGCTGAAAGGAAGAATCGGAGCTTGATAGAGACTGCCAGGACAATGCTAGCCGACTCAAAACTACCTATTCAATTCTGGAATGAGGCAGTGGCTAATGCTTCTTACATGCTCAATCGAGTCTTAGTGGTCAAACGACATGGGAAAACATGTTATGAGCACTCCAGTGATGTAAACCTAACTTGGAGTATCTAGAACCGTTTGGCGCACCATGCACGTTGTTGAAGAAGACTCAGAGTGGGAAGTTCACTGAGAAGGCAGAGGAAGGTATCTTTCTTGGATACAACATACCAGATAAGAGAGTTTACAACAACTCAACAGGTCAGATAGAAGTGTGGTGCAATGTTGACGTTCAAAGATACACCACCCCCACTGCTGGGAAAGGACCCTCATTCTTCTTCGACTACGATGGATTCTTTAAATCCTTCAATCTGCTGGCTTCTTATACTGATGACGAGCTTTCTGCTAGGATGATGTACGGCGTTCTAAACACTCCTCCACCAGAATCGACATCAACTGGTTCGTTAGATGATGCTTCTAGCCCTTCAGGGGGAGACCTTGAAGTAAGTGATTCCTTATCTGATGATGAAGCAGTTGAGACTGCTAATGTGGACCAGGAGGAACAGGTTCCCACTAATGAAAGTACACAAGCATTAAATCCTAATACCTCTAACACTTCAGAACCTCATACTCCAACAGCTACAGATACTAAATATGGGTTTAACAATCTGGATACTGAAGTAGTTGTTCCCACAAGTCTTGGATCTCAGATAAATGTTTATCATCCCTTGGACAACATCATTAGGGATGTTCGATCGAGAGTACAGACAAGAAATCAGCTATACTCAGCTGATTATGCCTCGGGAATGGAAAAGGATATCTTCACGATGGTGCATATCGATGTTTTGTGTCTCAATTTGAGCCAAAATATGTGAGTGAAGCCTTAAACGATTAGGCATGGGTCAGTGCAATGTAAGAAGAACTCCTACAGTTCAAGAAGTTAGGAGTATGGACCCTTGTGGACAAACCAAAAGGTGCTAAGGTGATTGGCACTAAATAGGTGTTGAAGTGCAAGAAAGATGACCAAGGGGTCATAATCAGGAATAAGGCTCGACTTGTAGTTCAAGGATTTCGACAAGTCGAAGGCATAAATTACAATGAAGTGTTTGCACTGGTGGCAAGGATGGAAGCAATACGTATATTTCTAGCCTATGCATCCTACATGAAGATTAAAGTTTATCAACTAGATGTGAAGAGTGCATTCCTTCATGGTGAAATCCATGAGACGGTCTATGTCAGTCAACCTGAAGGATTTGAGGATCCTTATCATCGGGATAGAGTTTACAAACTAGACAAGGCTCTTTACAGGCTCCATCAAGCCCCTAGAGCCTGGTATGAGAAACTCTTAACTCATCTTGTGAAACATGGTTTTCGCAGAGGAGTGATTGACTGTACATTGTTCATCAAAGAAAAAGATGGAGATTTACTGCTGGTACAGATTTATGTTGATGACATAATCTTCGGTTCCAAAAACAAAGAATTATGTAAAGAATTTGAATTTGTAATGAAAGCAGAGTTTGAGATGAGTGCCATGGGGGAGATGAAGTTCTTTCTCGGCTTACAGGTGGATCATATACCAAAGGGACTCTTCCTGCATCAGCCAATATGTAGGAGATATCATTAGTCGATTCGACATGGAGAATGCTTCGGTAGCTAGAACTCCACTGGCCACGAACCATGATGTCGCACCCGACGAAAATGGTGATCTGGTTGATGCCACCATGTACAGAGGAATGCTCGTATCTCTCATGTATCTCACAACCTCGCAACCTGATATCATGTACGCCACATGTCTTTGTTCCAGATATCGGGCAAAACCTAAAGTAATTATCTCATCGGGGTTAAATGGATTTTTCGTTATCTGAAGGGTACTCCAACACTCGGATTGTGGTATCCTTATGATGATGACTTTGAGGTTACAACATATAGTGACTCGGATTATGGTTGTTGCAAGATGAATTACAAGTCAACATCAGTGGGATGTCAGTTCTTTGGTAGACGTTTAGTCACCTGGCAGTGTAAGAAGCAGACCTCAGTTTCTCTGTCAACATGTGAAGCTGAATACGTTGCTGCTGCTAGTTGTTGTTCATAAATAATTTGGATTCAACAGCAAATGCGCGACTACGGTTTGCAATTTTCTAACACTCCTATTTTTGTTGATAATTCTGCTGCTATTGCTGTAACCAAAAATCCGGTCCAGCATCCTAAAACTAAACACATTGGTATTAAGTATCACTTTATATATGCCTGTTTTGAAAAGCATTAATCGATGTTGTTAAAATTAATACTGATTTTCAACGCGCCGACCTCTACACAAAAGCATTTGACAAACCCAGGTTTTTATATCTTTTAGAGGTTAATGGCGTGAAAAAGAAAAGTGATGTGATTCAACAAGAAGAAAGTTCATAGTCTGACTAGGATATTTATTTTATTTTATTTTATTTTATTTTATTTTCCTGTCTATTAAAATCCAAAAACACAAAAAGATTTTTGGTTTTAGTATTTTAGGGGGAGAATAGTCTTAGTTTAGTATTAATTTGCAGTATTTATTTACTAAAAAAACGAGGGGGAGGTAGTTTAGCTAAAAGAAGTGAAATCAAATCTGCAATTTTGATTCAAAGCTTATGGAAAGTGATAGTACAAAGGGAACGAATTGGTTGGGACTTCAAAACTAGTTTGCTCAAAATGCGAAATTCAAAGTACAAGTCTGAGAAATCTAAGCATAACTAAAGAAAAATGATAGTTAAACTAGTCTGCTACTGAGATAACATAGAGAAAGTAGACCTAGAGGTTACTAGTTCATTATATGATATGTCGGTAGATTCAACACAATAGATGAGTAGACTTCATTGGTGAATTAAAATTCAAACTAATTTGTTCAATTTGTTGTGGGTTCTCATCTTATCCCTGGTTAACACAATCAACGCATTTCTAATAAGGGGTGATGAGCAAAATAAACGCCTCAAATGTGTGCGGATGTCCAGAAATATGAGCAAAAGCACATGTAAAACTGCTAAAAGCAATCAAGCTAATGACTAATGTTGTTGGTGTTTTGTGTGCAAAAGAAAAATATATGCTCTAACAAGAAGATAGGTTGTGTGCCTCTCTGCTATGCGGTGGCACTGACTTGAGGATAAGCATAACCTAAATATTCTAGAATTCATTGTTGTTTGCACTTCTCTGCTGTGCGATGGCACTAACTTGAGGCTTGGCATCTCTTTGAAAGCTCTTAGAATTGTCTCTTCTTGTCCAATACCCATAGACCGCTCAATAATCTCCTGAGGAATGTTGATTACCATATAAGTGTGAGATCCATAAATGTGTGTTGAAATAATTAAACCTACTTCATCACCAATGTGAGTCAAAAGTCTGTGTATGGATTTAAGTGGACAAACATACTGACAATCATCGTGGCTGCAATTCTTGAAGGTCAAAATCATTGTGTGCATCTTATAGCTCTAGTATGATTTCTTGAAAGTGCTATTGACTCTCAGACAAAACAAGAATCTAGCATCAAAGTTCATATTAAAAGGGGTTCCCAAACGATTTTGATATACTTGTATGATTCCATAATGAATTGTTGCAGAAATAATTAAATTGACTTGATGATGTTCTGCTCAAACCCTAAACAACAAAAATACGTCTTGTTTTTCTTGTAAATTTCTAAGTTATTTTCTATTTTCTAATCTTTTGTTGCGTAGATGTCGGACTATACAACTGGATGTACTCTGTGAATCACTAACTAAAAGGGGTCACGTTTGAGGTGACAAATCAGTTTAAATTAAAAGGATCACGTCTGAGGTGATCAAATGGTTCCAAACTAAAAGGATCATGTTTGAGGTGATCAAATGGTGTTAAAAGGTCATAATGTTATATCAAAGGTTAAATTTTAAGTATTTGAAAGTGTATGAGTTCAAGCTCATAAGTATGATCCAATCGTACGATTGAATCAGAAGAATGACTCAATCGCACGATTGAACCATAAGTATGAGCCAGTCACACGATTGGACCATGAGTATGGAACAACCATGCGATTGGACTACAAGACTGAACCAATCGTACGAATGGATGAAGGGGTATGAGCCAGTCGCACGACTGAACCCCAGTCTCACGACTGAAGCATGATTATGGACTCAGTCGCACGACTGGAGCATAAGTATGGGTCCAGTCGCACGACTGAAATTTATAAGAGTATAAATAAGGGGTGAGTCGGTCATAACCATTACCACCCTTCAAAGCTCACTGAAACTGCTCATACGATGACACTCTGCCCAAATTTCATTTGCATGTTATTACTGACCGATCTGTGTTTCTAACAGTTCTTCGACTCATCTATAGGTACTGGGAGACTACAATCAATCCAAATGAACAACTTAATCACATCCTTAAGGGCCGATTGGGCTAAAACCAAGAACCGAGACTAAATCCCTAAAATAGATCACTTAACTGGACATAAATGTTGATTTAAAAGACATTAAGTGTTATTCTGAGTCTCTGCGAGTCTAATGAGTCTAAACATTAAGTCTAATATAAGGCTTTGACAAAGATTCATATCTACGGTGGTCAACAGTGTAGGATGCGAATGGTCATGCTAATGAACTTCAATCGCACGATTGAGCCAGGCGAACGACTCAATCGCAAGTCTGAATCATGCGTATGGTGTAGCGTACGACTAAACTTAGTCGCATACGACTACGCTCAGTCACAGGCTCAAACGCACTACTGAACTCAGCCGCAGGCTCAATCGGATGACTAAACTCAATCATACGACTAACACTCAGTCATATGGTTCAATCACACGACTGAACCAGTATGATAGAAATAACTTAAGTTTCAATTGTCATCTCCTATACACAACTTTAATGTATATGTTTCTTGTGTTACAGCAACTTGGCTGATAGATGGACGATGAGCCCCAAGCACAACATTTGTGCTCATCTAGATGCTTCTACTAGGAATGCTTCCGAGTTTGCAGGGATCATTGCCTTTCTCAAGAGATCGAGGATCTTCAAGGCCATATCTACACCTTGCACTCCATATAGATCACTACAGCAGACCTTCTGGGAAGGAGCTACTATTGATAGGTCCACTTAGCCGTATAGTATCCGGAGCTCAATCTTCGGACATGAGATCAATGTTACTGCAGCCAATCTTAGGCAAGTCCTGGATTTGGGTGAGGATGGTGACCACCCGACCAAGCTACATCCTCTGACCATTAGAGGATGCTCTTTAAGGATGAAGTACACTGGGGACATCAACACAGGTGTGCTCAACAACAGCAACCTGTGCCCCTAGTTTAAGTACTTGGCCCATGTCATCCTGAAGTGCATAGCATCAAGGAGGAGAGGGTTTGATGAGATGTTAGATCAAATCTAGAACACATATGTTGCTCTGGTGCTGAACCACCCATTTAGTTTCTCCCAGATGATATTCTCCTACATGGTCGAGAACATAGAGGCCACGGGCAAGGAAGGCTTCTGCATGTACCCAAGGTTTCTATAGATGATCATTGACTAGAAGCTTCCTTCGCTGCTAAAAGAGTGGGATGATGAGGTTGTCCTGGAGATTATGGATGATACGAAATTGGATCGGATGAAGGTCTACCGGGGGAAGCAAATGAAGCCCCCGGTGAGGAGACTGTTTGGTCACTTGGCCAACGAGGAGTATGTGGCGCCATCTCGCAAGAAGTGGCATCATGATGACAGTGACTCCGATGTTAAGCCCATCATGGAACCCACAGATAGAGACGAAGATGATGACAACGATGATGATCATGGTCAAGGTGGTGAGGCACTTGGTGGAACAGAAAGGGCTGCCTTCTACCAAGACTTCTTGATAGATGAGGATGAGGAGTCGGATGATGAGCCTCTAGCGAGGACTGTTGGGAGCCGAGTTGTGGGCACAAACAAAGGGATAGAGGCGGTTGGCGGACGCCAGGCTGAGTAGAGGGGTGCCGCTGCTGATGTTACTGATTCTACTTACACCCCTGACCAGCCCAGCAGCCAAGGGGGAGCGCCTATTGCAAAGGGCTCCAGGAAGAAGAGAATGGCCCATCCCCATGGGAAGAAGAGTAAGAAGCCTAGGTTACTTTGATCACATCTTCTTCTACCGCCACTGCCATTGCCATAACCACCACCACTACCACACCTCCCACCACCACTACCACATCTACTACCACCACCACTCCTCCCACTACTACGATCACTCCTCCCACCACCACTACCACATCTACTACCACCACCACTCCCCCACTACTACGATCACTCCTCCCACCACCACTACCACAACCATTCCACCACATCCCACTCCGATTCCACCTCTCATATTCACCACATCCACCACTACCACCACCACTCACAAAGATGGTCCCTTCCCAATCCACATTCATAACTAGATCCACTCTACCCGATATCGGGTTAGAGGAACAACTTGCTAACCTCAAAAACATTGTGCTAAGGCTGCTTGCCACCGATGAGCTAAGAGCTACTCAGTTACACAAGATGATGGAGGTGAATGCAACTCAGGCAAAGCAGATGGTACAACTGAGTGAGAAGAACGTTCAGTACGAAAGAGCTCTAAGCCAATCCCACCAAGTACTTACGAGTCAAAATGAACTGGTGTTGGCATTGGTGAAAAGGATAGAGGATCTCGAGAAGAAGAATAAGAAGATATTGCTAAAGCTTAAGGGATCGAAAAATGAGCTGTTAAAGATGAAGGATGGTGATGATGATGATGATGATGATGTTGATGATGAGGATGAAGATGAATTTGATGAAGAAGAAGATGTTGAGGAAGGACGACCGAGTGGAAAAGATCAAGAGGATGATGATGATCAGGTAGGTGATGCATCTGCGTCAGCCTCAATCCTCAAGCTCAGGAGAGGCGCACTAAAAGAAGCCAAGATCAAGGAGCCTCGTCCTCAGCTCCTCCAGCTGAAGAATCGACAGATCAATACAAAAATGAAGATCAACAAACAGATGAATATGATGTTTCTCCCCTTCAGCAAGTTAAGACTCAACTTACCATGATTCTTGACTTGAAAGGGATTGTCAGGAGATCTGTGAGCTACACTCCGAAAGAGGGAGAGATTATTCATGATCTAACGGACGACCAGCTAGCTAAAATGTTCCAACTCAATCCTGATGAAATTGTCAAAAATGCTCCAGAAGTCAATGTACTGAGTGATGAGGAGCTACAGGATGTTGATGAGATTGAGATTGAAGATGTTACAGCTGAGCATTATCTAGAGTACACTGACCACGAAGGCAATGTTATCCCCGACTTGGGTGATACTTTTGGCAGTGCTACGTCTGAGAAACTGGAGGAAATGGAAAAAGAGAAAGAGAAAGAAGAAAGCACAGCCCAAGATTCGGATGCTAATGTTGATATCAAGAAAGCTGAATGGGCAGGTTGTTTTGCAGAGATGAAAGCCCAACGCGTGCTACAAAAGCAAAATGCCTACACCAAGCTCTATAGAGTCAAACGACATCAGAAGGTGTCTGGCAAGATTATAGCGTGGGTGTATTTTGAAGACTTAGAAGTCTATGTTGTTAAGAGAGAGAAGGGGATCGAGTACTTCAGATATCATCATGATCTGAAGACTCTTCCTGGTTTTGAGCTCAACCGACTGGCATACTTAGATCTGCTATATGCTAATCCAAGGAAGATGCCAGGTTGGTTTGAGGCTGCGTTAAAGAAGGAATACCACACCAGGTGGGTAAACTTCGGACCTCAACAACTGAAGAGGTTCATCATAAGTCTGAAGTGGACCCTATATTTGGAAAGCCTAAAGTAGTGTTGAAGTGGAGTCCCCCGCATACAATGTCCAAGATTCCCTTAGGGAAATGCCTGAGGACTTCACTCCACACCTTAAATGCTGGTATTACGATTGGCAAATGAGGGAAGCGGTCATAGTTCTGAATAGAGATGGAAAGATTGATACTATCCGGGTATTCGACCCAATGTGGCTTACAAACTTGTCAGCTGAAGATGTCTACATATTATACAAGTGGCCAGTGTTCTATAACACGCATGACAGTGTACAAGCTCTTCAATTTCAACATGTTATAAGGCTCTGCTTTGCTTTTGAGATACATGCAGGAGTCATAAGAGAAGAGAAGTACAAGAAGTTCCAAGAACATGTTAAGAATGTTAGACGATAGAGGAAACTAGGTCCAAGGGGGAGTTTGTAGATACATGTGTACCTAGTTTATGTGCTTAAATGTAAAAGTCTTTCATTTCTTACATATGTGTAATTTGACAATGTAATGAAATATGATATATGATTTGATGTCTATTTATCTTTAATTCATATGTATGACTTCTTATATAGGTTTGTGGTTGTTGTACACAATTCTAAGTCAATAATGATTGAGTAATGTGTTCAACATAGTCGGATGAGTATTCATGCTAATGGCCCATACTTATGGACCATACGCATGAATACATCATGCTTATGGACCAGTCGCACGACTGAACCAGGAGACTGGATCAGTCGTATGATTGAGACATAAGATTGACTTAGTCGCATGACTGGACCATCAGTCGTGCGTATGACTCAATCGCATAATTCAGTCGCACGACTGAACCATGCTAATGGTTCAGTCGTATGAATAGAAACTGCTAACCTATAAATACCACCTAATTCATGGAAAAAAACACTTGAAGAGATATTACGCATACACATAAACCCTAGTCGTCCAGAGCGTCCCAAACAGCCTGCCCAAGTTCATAGATCGTTCCTAATCGATTCCTATTCATTCTTAATGTTTTGTTTTAATATTATATCGATTGGATAATCGTTCTTACTGATTGGAACTCCAATCAAATAGGATTCCGCACTATTTGATCTGGCATAACACAGAATCAGTTAGTACTCCATATGTACATGGTCCCTAACACTAAGAAGTCCAAGTTTGCAAGCAAATTTGTATATACAAATTGAGAATACTTGAAATTGACCCCTTGAACCATTCCATGAACTATGAAGGAGAGATCCTCAGGAATCTGGTCCCACCCCCTATGCTTGTTGGACAAGCTGTGGATAACCACATGTAGCAAGTACTTTCACTGGGATGATACCTTTCCTTTCCTGAAGGTCTTAACAGATAAATCTCCCTCATAGCCCATCTACTGAAAGGAGTGGTTAACAACTTCTTTTGGGAAGGAAAATTCACCTTCCTCATCATTTAGCTGAAGATGGTTGTTGATGATGGCTGGAGTGTTGAAGATTGTCTTTCCCTGCACTGTAGCAGACAATGCCTTCTCCCAGTCCATGATGACCTCTTGACAGGTCTTCCAAAACTCAACCAAATGATCCTCATAGAGAACAAGATCAATGGTTAAGGAGGTGAAGTAGTTGGATAGAGCCAAGAAATGACAAACCTCTAAGAAACTTGAATATTTCTCAAAGTTCAATACAGCAACTTGATTATGTTGTCTGTGAAGTTGCATGGATAAATCAGGGTCGTTTCTATGGTTTAGGTTGGCTATTTGAGAAAGCTTAAGGGTGAAGAAAATGAAAAAACAAAGGCGTTTTCTGGGTGAATTTAGGCTTTGCAAAAGTACAGAGGAAGAAGATAGTGAAAGAGGGTGAATCATTGGGTATATATGTAAAATGGATCTCAACAAAGTTAATGAAAGAGGATAAAATTTGAAATCTGGCTATCGGTCCCACCTCTGAAAAGGTAGTTTTCTTTTGCGTGAAAGGTAGTTTTCTTGGAAGTCTAAAATCTTTCGAAGGTACTTTAACTTCGGAAGTTTTGATGAAAAGCTTCCGAAGCCAAAATGGATTTGGAAGATATTTCAAAGAGTTTAGAAAATTTTGCTTCGGAAGAGATTAATACTTGAAAGTTTTAATAAAAATTCTGAGAGTTAATTGCTTTCAGATGAAAGTGTTCTTTAAAACATACAAGTATTTAAGAATAGAATTAAGCTTCAGAAGATATTTGGAAATTTATTCCAAAGGTAAACTTTCTTAAGTGGTTGGTTGTTTTGAATACATAAATTTCTTCCGAAGGTAAATTCATATCTTTCGAAGGATAAAAGATCAAAATTTTCATAAATCTAAGGAATGTCTTTTAAAAAGATTTTTCTTTCAAAGTAAACAATAGCGTATAAAGGTGATAAAATAGACAACTTAAGACAAACAGATTTTAGAAATAATATGATTAAGTTTTAAGAAAAGCTACTTAAAGTTAATCATCCCAATAGCCGAAATAAGATATTTAACTCTCTGTTAATCAAAATCTTTGGTAAACAAATCAACATATTGTTCATTTGTGTTAACTTTGACTAGTATAATTAATCTCTTCTCAAAGTTATCTCTAATCAAATGATACCTGATATTGATATGTTGTCCTTGAGTGCTGCATAGGATTCTTTCTGATAGAGATAGTATTGTTGTTGTTTATGTGGATAGGGGTCTCCTTGAATTTGAATCTATAATCTAGCATCTGATTCTGAATTCAAAGCACAGCAGCTTGCAGCAGCAATGTATTCAACTTCAACAGTTGATGCAAAGACACATGATTTCTTCTTGCATTACCATGAGACTATCCTTCAACCAAGGAACTGACATCCCCCTGATGTGACTTTGCAGTCATATTACAGACACCATAATCACTATCTGTATATGCATACAAATTGAAGTCAGAATTATTTGGATACCAAAGGCTAAGTGTTGAGGCACCTTTGAGATATATTAAAATTTTCTTGATAGTTATTAGGTGTGACATTTTAGGACTAGCTTGATATCTTGCACAAATAGATATGGCAAACATGATATTAGTCCTGTAGCTGTGAGGTACATAAGAGACCCAATTATAGCCATGTAGAGATGTTCATCCACACATTCCCCCTCAACATTAGGTTCAAATAAGTGGTTTCTTGCTATGGATGTCTTAGCAACCTTACAATTAGTCATGTTGAATCTTTTAAGTATGTCTTGAACATACTTTGACTGACTTGCAAAGATGCCATCTTCAACTTGCTTCACTTAAATTCCTAGAAATAAATTGAGTTCCCCTATGACACTCATTTCAAATTTATCCTTCATCAGCTTCTTAAAGTCTTTGCAGAGCTTTAGATTAGTTGACCCAAAGATGATGTCATCTACATATACTTGAACTAGCATTAAGTAATTCCTTGTTCCTTTGATGAAGAGAGTTCCATCTATAGTACCCCTTCTGTAACCATGCTGACAGAGATACTAAGATAGAGTCTCATACCACTTCCTTGGTGGTTGGTGCAGCTCATAAGAGCTTTATCAAGCCTGTAGACATAATCAGGATGATCAAGATCTGCAAACCCAGGTGGTTGTTTGACATACACCTCTTCATCAATCACCCTATAAAGAAAAGCACACTTGACATCAAGTTGGTAGACCTTAAAATTCATGGATGCATCAAAAGCTAAGAATATCCTAACAGCTTCCAGTTTTGCAACAGGAGAAAAGATATTTGTGTAGTTAATTACTTCTTCTTGTGTGTATCCTTGAATAACTAGTCTAGCCTTTCTTTTATGACAAGGCCTCTATCATCCTTCTTATTTCTAAACACCCATTTGGTTCTTATAGTAGTCTTCCCTTAAGGAAGAGGACATAGGTTCCAAACCTTTTGCCTCTTGAATTGAAGCAGCTCCCCCTGCATAGCTTCAACCCAACTTCCATCTTTTAAAGCCTCATCAATTTTCTTAGACTCTATCTAGGATAAGAAACAAGAGTGAAAGCAAACATTTGCATCATGGGTTTGTCCTCTTGTTTTTACCCCTGAATCAACATCTTCAATGATGTTTGTGGTAGGATGAGACTTGTGGATCCTTAGTTGAGGGATCACAACAAGTTGCTTAGAGAGATCTAAATGTAAGGCCCCGTCCAAGGACGCTTACAGCTGGTAAATCATTGCACATAAAACATATAACTTTACATTTAACATTCACAAAACATTGCAGCGGAAACTTAAAATAACTTTTCATATCATTACAAATGCTTTTGCAAGTTAATACAATCGTTCATTTCAAAACATCGTTCGTTCGCATTACAATGCAAAAACATTAAACCAAAGAATGCCATCCCAAAAGAGCTGAGTAGCCACCCCGTGCCATCCTCAGCAACATTACCTGCCAACTGGAAACACATAAAAGTCAGCGTTGCTGAGTGAGTTCTAGTTTTAAAATAAAACATACTTTACTATCGTTAAAACCATACTTTACTTTGCATGTGGTCACACATCATACGTATACATAGATAATATCGTTATAATCTTCATCATTCATTCATTAACTTTCATTACTTTCATTCACGTTCATTTCTTTCGATGACATGTACATTACCCCGAACATTGTGCACAAAGCGGGTAACTGGGCCTGAGGTCTTTCATAGACCTCGAACATTGGGCACGGAGCTAACTCCAGTACCTAGGGTAAGTATATTCACCACTTATCTTTTCTCTTTCATTCCAGATCAATGCCATATGCTATACCCCGAACATTGTGCACGAAGCTGGTAACTGGGCCTGAGGTCTTTCATAGAACTCAAACATTAGGCATGGAGCTGACTCCAGTACCTAGGGCAAGCGGCAAGGATCCCATACATATGGTCAATCACAAAGATTAGACCCCAGTGTGCATCCTTCGGGTAGCTAACCCGCACACCGTTGAACTAACACCTTCATTGGGTGTGCACCTTCATACCTTTGCTTGCAAGCCTTTCTTGCGTTCATTCGTTCTTTAATGCATGCATTCATTCATCATGTTCCTCTTTTCATTATCTTTCACTTTGAGTTACATAATACTTTCATTTCATTTATTACGTAACACGTAAAGCCACGGGAAAGATAAGCATACATCATAATAAGGAACATCAACATCATACAGGGCATCATCATACATACATAGCATACATCATGCATAAACATACAAAATCATACATCATCAACATGCCTATCAACCTTCCACATGAAAACTTACATCTGCAC
The DNA here is from genome assembly GCA_025506515.1 of Flaveria trinervia. NCBI lineage: Eukaryota > Viridiplantae > Streptophyta > Magnoliopsida > Asterales > Asteraceae > Flaveria > Flaveria trinervia. Next base: position 58,172,898 of record CM046458.1, on the reverse strand, counting down.
TTTCCCCCGAAAGTCAGTACATGACCTATGTTTCCCCGGGTACACCAGCCCTGCTTGGGCATATGGCACCTTTCAATCGCATGACCTCTCATGCGACTGAACACCATGCAAATGGTCCAATGCGGATGAACACCTATGCGAATGAATACCCATGCGAATGGACCTAATACGGATGGACTCAATGCGGATGAGTCCTATGCGAATGGAACTAATGCGAATGAACACTTGTGCGGATGAAGCTAATGCGGATGAGCACTTATGCGAATGGGCCCTCAGTCGCATGACTCCCCATGCAAATGACCCTCAGTCGCACGACTAGCAGGTGTATGGGCTCCAGTCACATGACTTACATGCGATTGATCCTCAATCGCACGACTGGAATGCGTGTGGACTTCAGTTGCACGACTGGCATGCCATTCGGTCGCATAGCCCTTACTGATGTAGAATGCAGTTCATCCTGAACCCAATCTGCCATTTTCGACCTTCAAGCTCTTCCAAACTCATTCTAATCCCAAATAAACCATCCTAAACCTTAAGAAAACATACCACAACACCATTCAAGCACACACAAGCTCAAAAGCAAGACCCAAACGAATCATACACATACACCCACATACACAAACGGGTCAAGCACACACATACTTCAAATGATTTTCAGATGTGTTTCAGCCCAAAATCATTCAAAAATGTGTAAAAGAGGGGTCCTAGAACTCACACAAATGACCACAACAGGAAGAGCTTCGATTAGACCCGCTACACTATGATTTTGCACTTGAATCCACCCGAACCAACCTTTTTTTCTCTTTTCTCCCTTTCTTCTTCTCCTCTCTTTTCTTTGCTGAGATTTTGTGTGTGGGGAGAGGATAAGGGCTGCCCTCTCCCTTCAAATATTTCAATTCACCCAACTTTCTCTCGTTGGCGAGTTTGGTCCCTCGACTTTGGACTTTATTTCTTTTTCCTTCTTTCGTCGGCTTCAAAATAAATAACCAGGTATTAACTAAATTAGAGAAATTTGGATATGGCATTGAGGATTCTCCTACTACATCAGCATACTTATCAAAAGAAACTTGATCCAATGAGTGTGTGACATCAATGATGTTTTCTTCAATGGAGTGGTTATCAGCATCCAGAAATTTCCTCGTTATTGACACCACCACCATTTTTTCTGACATTTGAAGCTCATGCATCTGAGTAATGTGCCTTTAAGCTGGAATTTGAAGGCACCTCAGAGGTTTTAGCTGGATTTGTCATAGTTGTGTTGATAGGTACTCCATTTGCAAGATTAGTTACAACAGGAGCTAAAGTTGTGTATCTTGAAGGTCTTCTCAACTCAAATCTTGGGTTAGGATCACCTGTAGGTAGTATATCTGTGGACCCTGAAACATGCTCACAAGATTTGTTAAAATAGTTGGTAACTAAATCAAGATCAAATAGCCAATCAGGACTAGAACCATTCACATTAGGAGCGTGCTCATTGAAAGTCATATTGGCTGACTCCTCAACTACACTGGTTTTGAGATTGTATACCCTATAAGCCTTAGCCTGGGAAGAGTTTCTAATAAAGTGTCCATCATCTGATTTCTTAACAAACTTGGCAATTTGATCTTTGGTATTCAAGATGGTGCAATGACATCCAAATGACCTGAGAAAACCAATGAAAGGTTTCCTTTTGTGCCAAAGTTCATACAGAGTCTTACCGTGTGTATTAACTACTAAAACTTTGTTTTGCACATAGCAAGCAGTGTTAACTGTCTCTACCTAGAAGGTGATGGGCAGTTTAGAGTCAGACAATATAGTTCTTGTAGCTTGAATAAGTGTCATGTTTCTTCTCTCAGCAACACCATTTTGCTGAATAGACTTGGGAGCACTATTTGTCTTGTAATACCCTTTTCAACACAAAATGTATCAAGTGTTCTTGAATTCAGTTTCTTGATCACATCTAATGGTTTTGGCCTTGTGATCACATTGATTCTCAATCTTTAAGATGAAATTTTCAAAATCTTAGGGGTCTCATCCTTAGTTCTAAGAAAGAAAACCCAAGTGAATCTTGTAAAATCATCTGCGATCACCAAATAATAATAGGTCCTTCCTAGACTCATTACACTGGTGGGGCCAAAGAGATCCATATGTAATAAGTGTAGGGGAGTATTGATGGAGTTTCTTTCATTTGGCTTGTGAGATACCTTGTGTTGCTTCCCTTTCAGGCATGCAACACAAAGGTCATCACTTGTAAACTCCTTCTTTGGCATTTCAGTTACCAAATCATTCTTAATTAGTTTATTCATGTTTTTAAAGTTTACATGGCTATTCTTTTATGCCAGTTAAAAGACTCATCACTATTTGTTTTAGATAGAAAGCATGAAACTTCCTCTGAAGTAGATATTTCTTGCAAATCCATCATGTACATGTTCTCTTTCATGGGGGGCTATAAGCAGGATATGCTCATGAGGAATGACCACCTCGAGCTTGAGAATAATGCACTCATACTCAGTAAAGAGCATGTTATGACTCTGATCACAAAATTGAGATACACTCAGAAGATTGTATCCAATCTCCTTGACAAAGTTTACCTTCTCAATGTTTATAACCTTGCACTTTCTTGTAATGTAACCTCCATCATCTCCTCCAAAAGCAACTAGTCCTCCATTAATCTTTTTGAATTTCTGGAGTAGTGACCTATTACATGTCATGTTCCTGGAACAACCACTATCAATGATCAATACATTTCTATTTGTCTTGAGTTGTTCCTGCATAAAAGAGATAGTTAGTTACATTGGAAACCCAATCCTTATTGGTCTTGGGCTCATCAAAAGAAGTTGAAGACAATGCAACAGTAATAGATCTTATAGTCATCTTTTGAGGATCATTTGTTAATGTTGATAGAGAACTTTCAGCCACTTGGTCTTTTTTTGTCTTCCACACCACCTTTGAAAGCTTATATTTGACCTTCAACACTTCGAAAGTTTTGCTAACTTTAGAAGTTTTGATGAATGGACATTCGGAAGATGTTGCTAACATTACAGCAGACTTCAATACTTCGGAAGTATTCCTTTCTTTCGAGACCAAATTTTCTTCTGAAGGTAATTTGCCACTTGTCTTCATCTTCATTTTGGAGCTTTCAAAGGGAAAAGATTTTTCTTCCGAAGCTTGCTTCTTCTTAGAACATTTAGAAGTCTCTTTCTTGGTCATGTGGATAGTTCCTTTTGGATTGTAAAGACAATCCTTAGTAAGATGAGAGGTACTCCCACACATGACCCAGTCCATTTTCTTCTTCCTAAGAGTCTTATTCTATGAACAAGGCTGAACTTGATCACTTTCCTTCTCTATATTCATCTTTGTAGATGCTGTAGAAGTTTCTTTAGGGTGACAACTGCCTTTGGAGCTGGTTAGTTCAGGTTTTGTAGCAGTGGTACACAAATGAACAGCCTTCTTCTTGTTGCTGGGATGAGTTGGACATAAACTAGAACTCCTGGTACTAAAGTTTAAGTTACTATCTTCAGTCTTAACCACCTCAAATCTTGCAGAGATAAAAACTTGTTTCTGCTTAGAATTAAAAGTGGCATTGATCTTTTGAGCGTTCTTTTCCTTCCTCTTGCTCTTCCTGATCAAGTTCTTCCTTATAAACTTGGCCATCCCAACCTTCTTACTTTCCTCAGAAGGATAGTGACCCTTCTTCGAATGCTCTTCTTCACACTTCTCAGAGACGTCCTTCCCTATCTCTTCTTCATACTCTTTAGTCAAGGGAAAGCTCATCTTCACAAGTTCCACACCTAGGAGATCTTAAAGACAGATTATGTGTGGAGGAGCTATCTCACTAGAACCCAGTCCCTACTTATTTTGATAACAAATGTATGCATGCAAGGATGAGGATATTATGTTCTTGAAGGTCTCTTCTTCAAGAACATATTTTCTGCCCTGGCTTTGTTGATCACAAGCTCAACCTGACTTTGAGTCAACTTAGTTATGAGGTCTTTGATCTGGGTCCTGTAGTTAGTGTGCATATGTTTAAGAGTTGAAATGGTTTTCTCCAAGTCCTTTATCTTTAGTTTATAGTCATTTTAAGCTCTTTTAAAATTAGATTTTAAGATATTTAAGGACTCAAGATTAGATCTCATCTCTAAGTTGTGGGACTTGTATATATTCACTTTAGTAATACATTCAGGTGTACAGAGATGTTCCAATACCTTTGCTTCATCATGTTCAAACATTAGTGCTTGGTTTGGAGATACATCTTTCTCCTGAAAGCTCCAGTCAAAGCCTCATTCTTCAACAGGAACTGCAGCTTGCTGCTTTGGCTTCTCATTTTGGGTGGCTTTATCAGTGTAGTTTGGCCTGGCTTGTGCTTGGCCACCATTGTCCTTGGTGCCTTGCACTCCCTTGCAAAGTGACCTATTTGATTACAATTGTAACACTTTACTTTGTTTTTGTCTAGCCTAAACTTTCCATTGGCTACATTGCTTGGAAACTTTCTCCCTGTCCTCTTGTAGAACTTCTTCGCTCTATGAGTGAGAAGAGCCATTTGCTTAACAATCTCCATGTATTCTAGGTTATTTGGATGGATACAATCCAGATCTTCAAGGGTGAAGAGAAAGTTGCATGTGCTTTTATTGGAAGATACAAAGGCATATGAGGAGCTTGTCTCTTGGAATGGGCTTCCTTGAGTGTAGCTTTCTCTTGGTGTCTCTGGAAGGTGATGAAAGGACCCTTTTACGAATTGTCAAGGTAGCATATAAGATGATGCTATGGATCTATGTTATCCCTTCAACCACATGGAGGGCTAAACTCAGTTGATTGCTGGAGTTATCAGATGAACCTTGCATATTTATCCCCATATGGTATCCACTGAGAGTACCATACAAGTCTGTTAAAGTAAGAGTTTTAAAGTTCTCTTGATAACAACACAATAATGTGTCCATTGTCTAGGAAGAGAGGACATGGACTTCTTGACAATGTCCCGGTTCTAAAGAGTCACTCCAATATCCATTAGAGTGTCCACAATCTCAACATATCTAAAGTATTGTTGAGTCATGGTTTCCCTATGTTTTGAAGGTGAAGTTCTCAAACTGCAGCTTTAGGATATCCTTTTTGTTCTCCATGGCTTCAGTTGATCCCTCATACATCAACTTCAATGCATCCCATAGCTGTTTAGTTGTTTGAACTTCTTGAAGCCTCTATATATGTAGTTTGAAAAAGCAATTTGAAGGTTGTCATGGCTTTCTGATCAATATATACTTTCTTCATGTCTTCATCAGATAATCAGCCACAGCCTTTGGAATCATACCACCTCTAGTAGCAGTTGAAGAGGCGCTTGGTATGTAAGATCCTAAGAGAACATATTCCCACATCCTTGAGTCTTGTGACTTGATGAACCCTTCCATCCATTGGCACCAAGCGTCAAAGTGTTCAGGAGTGATTAGTGGGGACTTTGTCATGGTTCCAGTTTCCATATCAGCTTTAGTGATAACTGCCATTTGAGATGTTAAGTATTTTGTGTGTGTGTGAGGGATCTTAAGATGATGAGATTTTACAATCAAGAGCCTGGAATGCTTTGATACCAATTACATGATTATTTAAGAAGGTTTTGGTCACTTACAACACAAGCACATAATGAAGAGAGTGATATTAGAACACTTAACATATCAAATGGGGAATTAGTAACACACAAGAATGATACTAAGAACACAAGTAAAATATGAGACAAAACTAAGAACAAACAACACAATTAAATGGTTTTCGAAAATGTTGTATATTGACCTCAAGGTCTTTTACAAGTGTTAAAGCATAATTCATAAGTTAAAAAGACCTGAGATACTTTATACTACATCCTAAACTAACCATACTTTAAAGGCCAATTGAAAACATTTGAACTAGACAACAAAATCAAATGTAGAGTCAAAAGACAAATTTCCTTTTGACTTGTGACTATGACATGCCATAGCTCACATCCTAATATATTATAAAAAGGATAAAAGTACATAAAGTAGAAAGCAAAGACTCAAGACCTCAATGTACAGTTTACCAAAAGCATGGACCTTTTCACCAACTTGTGAAAGTTGTTGAGTCAACAGAGTTGCAGCGAAAATGGTTTAGCTTTATGGTAAAGTGCATCAAATAAAGCATGTATTGAAAAGTCTTTGGAAGATAATCTGTCTTCACTTCTTGGCTTCAGAAGACTTGTCTCTAAAGCTTCGGAAGACTTCACTTTAAGCTTCAAAAGATGTTGGTCTTGGCTTTGGAAGATTTTACACTTAGAGTATTTTTTAGTGCATGTTGCAAAACTTCCGAAACATCTCTACTTCTGTACTTCAGTGCATGTATGCAGAAAACGTTTGGATGGTGTAACACTCCGAATTTCTATTTAAACGGAAGAAAAAGAAAAGTAAATAGAAAGAATAGAAATTGTGCACAAGTGGAGGTGGATAAAGTGTACAAAGTACAAAACCTTATTTTTTAAGGATTTAAGGGGCATGGTCGCCCAAATCAAAAGCAGAAAGCTGCTTTTGCTCTTGGAGGAAGGAAAGAAGAGAGAGAGAGCCCTGGTTCTAGAGAGAGAAACAGGAAGAAGCAGCTGCAAAGGTAAGTCTTCTCTTATATGAGCTCCGTATCAGCTGGGTTTCGAGTTCTTGACCGAAGTTTTGGTTGTTTAGTATTTGTTTTTGGGATTCAAGAGCTGAATCGAAGGTGGGTCTCGAACTGGAAGAGTGTTGCTCAAAGGCTGCTCAAGGTGAATTTCTAGAATCCCTCTTTTACTAATTTTCAATTTATTTGGGGCTATTATGCATACTAAGTAAACATTTTGAAAGAAACCGTGGGTTTATAGCCTTATCTTCGAAATGATGTATGTATGTATGTATGTTATAGTGTTGATTATGGGTTAGTATTGATGTTTAGCATGCTTAGATGGCCTTAGTATGTTAGATCTGTGCTTGGGTATCATTGCAATGATAATCGGGTGATGTTGGTAGCATAGAAAATATTTCAGAATGTTCGGATGAACATGAACAGTGGTCCATGCGCCCAGTGGTGGCTCATGCGCCTGAACAGTGGCCTATGCATCCAGCATGAGTGGCGAGACGCCTAAGTGTTGGCCATGCGCCCAAGAGTGGGTCATGCGCCTAAACAGTGGCCAATGCGCCCAGCATGTTGGCCATGCATCTAAGTGTTGGCCATGCGCCCAGAGGTGGTCCATGCGCCTAAACAGTGGCCCATGTGCCTAAGTGTTGGCCATGCGCCCAAGTGTTGGCCATGCGCCTAAATAGGGCCAAGCGCCTAAATAGTGCCATGCGTCCAAAGTGATTGAAACGGCTAAGTGTTGATGCGCCTGCATAGTGGCAAAGCGCCTGAACAGGGCAGAAGCGCCCAAATATTGCCCATGCGCCCAGACTGTTTTACACTTAGAATTTTTATGCTCATGCGCCTGGAATGTCCCATGCACCCAATTTGGACTTGACGTTTTCTAAGTGGTTTTTAAGGGGGTATATGGGGAGATAGGCCTGGTTATGATGTGATAGCTTATGTTTGATGTGTGTTATGCATGTATGATGTTGCATGTATGGTGATGGTGTATGTTTATTTATGTTCCTTATTATGTATGTATGTCTTCCCTTGGCTTTGCGTTGAACGTTAATAAATGTAATGAAAGTATTATGTAACGTAAAGTGGAAGATAATGAAAAGAGGAACGTAATGAATGAATGCATGCATGAATAAATGAATGAACGAACGAAAGGCTTGCAAGCATATGAACGAGGTGAGCGAATCTGTGTCGAAACAGACTCGAAAGAGGTCCTTGTCACGTATCCCGGTACTGTGTCAGTATTCGAACATGAGTCGGGGGTTTGTAAGCAGGCCCCGACATAGTATCAGTCTTCGGACATGAGTCGGGGGTATTGCATAAGACAGGATGCAGATCGCGTACTCTGGTACTGTGTCAGTCTTCAGGCATGAGTCGGGGGTTTGTGAGCAGGCCCCAGCACAGTATCAGTCTTCGGGCATGAGTCGGGAGTATTGCATATGACGAAAGTGACGGATGATGAGATCCGTGTCGCGTATCCCGATACTGCGTCAGTCTTCGAACATGAGTCAAGGGTTTGTTTATCAGGCCCCGCCACAGTATCAGTCTTCGGACATGAGTCGGGGATATTGCATGAGACGAGATAATGAGGTGAGTGACTTTGTGTTGCGAGACTTGGATAGAGTTCAATCCCTGTGATTGACTCGTAAGGGATCTTTGTCGCGTATCCCGGTGCTATGTTAGTCTTGGGACGTGAGTCGGGGGGTTTGTGTACAGGCCCCGGCACAGCATCAGCTTTCGAGCATGAGTCGGGGATATTGCACGAGACAAGATTCGAGTAATAAAGAGTAATGAGCAAAGTATGAAATGAACGTTAATGAATTATTGTAATAAATTACTAAACAGGATCCTTGTCATTCGACCTCAGTAATCGTGGCTGAGTGCCATGAAGAGGGTAAAGTCTGACTGGATCTAGAAAGAGAAGTGAACGATAATGTAATATGTTGAATGAACAAAGTTAATAACGTAATGATGAAGATAATAATGATATTATCTGTATGTACGTATGATGCATGATCATGAACGATTGTAAAGTATAGTATGATTGAAATAAGTAAAGGACGGTTTTAACGAAAGTAAAGTATTTTATTATAAAACTAGAACTCACTCAGCGTCGCTGACTTTTGTATGCATGATAGTTGGCAGGTATTTGTTGATGCTGAGGAGTTGCAGGCATGGATGCATAAGCTACTGGGAGCGTTTTAAGGCTGGCATCCGTATTTTGACATGTCATTGTATTTTAAGATGAAAACGAACGTTGTAAATGATACGTTTTTAGTTATCAATGAAATATTTAAATTCCGCTGCAAAATATACGTACGTCTTAAAATGTTTTAAGTGCAATGAATGACCAACTGTGAGGTGCCCGGGAACGGGGCCTTACAAGTTAGTATCAGAGCAAAAGTTTAAGTGAATTGGGTAAATATTTTTGAAAAACCTAATCTTAAACTGAGAATGGGACTAAAAGGAAAAAGGATGCCAATCCTAGTAGCTACGTGCCTGCAGGTAAAGGTTTTATGTAAACGTTTACAGTAAGTTAACGTTAACCGGCATTATGTGCGCATGTTATGTGGTTTGTGTGCTTTTGTGTAGATTTAGATACTGATATAGTCAGGATAGGAAATGCTTGGGGTATGAAGAGTAAAGTAAGTGGCTAATCACAACTAGCCACCGTAATTAGGGACTTACTATTCTTGACATAAACTGAGTTATTACCTTGAATGATCTCATTGGTGTTTGAATCTTATAGTGTGTTAGAAGATGGTTGGCGGTTGATCTTCGAAAGCTTCACGAGGTAGAGGCAGTGGTGGACGTGGTGCTGAACCACGGGTCACAAGAGGAAGGTCTAGGGCTAAAAGAGTAGTCCATGAGCAACCCGAGACCCCTCATCAGGAGGGTGGTGATGAAAATGCTAATCAGAGGGCCTCGATGAAAGAGGCAGTCAGGGAGGAAGTGCATCAGGTCATGCAGACGATCCTACCATCTGTGGTTACTGAAGTTATAAAGGCTGTTAGAGTTGGGGAGAGACATGAAAGGGGTAGATCTTCGGGCGAATGGAGACGACCCGAGACTGAGACGGTTTCTTCGATGACGAAGGGGAAGAAGAGGAAGCCTGCGCCGGAGACGGCACGAGGCTGTAACTAGGGCGTTTCAACGATGCAAGCCCCCAACTTTTGATGGAAACGGCACTGCTGCTACAGCTCACCGAGGGTGAGAAAGATGGAAGCGATATTGAATATCAACGAGTTTTGGGAGGATCAGAAAGTAAAGTTTGCTGCCCATTCTTTTGTGGACTTGGCTCTGTGCTGGTGGGACAATATAGTCCAAGCCGAGGGTAGCAGAGCTATTGGAAGGATGAGATGGTCGGCGTTGAAGAGGCTGGTGATTGAGGAGTTTTGTCCTCACCGAGAGATGGACAAGGTTGAGAGGGAGTTCCTGCAACTGGAGGCGGGAACCCTGACACATCAACATTACACCACGAAGTTCAACGAGATGGCACATTTGGTGCCGGATCATGTGACACTTCTTTCGCGAAAGATCAAGAGGTATATTCACGGCTTGCCGGCGGACATCCGTAGGCACATGATCGCTGCTCGACTGAGCACGTTTAGGTCGGCAGTTGACCTGGCGAGAAGATTGTACAACGAGCGAGCGGCGATGGCGATGACAGATGAAGGGGAGGAGCGAGCCTATGTTAAGAAGGGGAAAGGAAGGCGAGACAATGATGGTGGATTTGTGTATGGAGGTACGACGTCGAGGGAAGATTATCGGAAGAGAATAGAAAGACAAGGAGAGATATGCAATAAGTGTGGCAGAGGCCATGAGGGGGAGTGCAAGTGGGAGCTGAATGTTTGTTTTCAATGTGGAAAGGAGGGCCACAGAGCAAGGGACTATCAAATGGCTAAATGCTATGACTGTGGCAAGACAGGACACATGAGCAGAGACTGCAAGAAGTCGAGGGTAGGAAGCTCCGGTACGAGGAAGGAGAACAGAGGGTGAAGGCTAGAGCCTTCGCTATGACCGGGATGAGGCTAGGTCAGACTGCGGGGTAACGTCAGGTACGTTCTTGAAAGTTTAGATTTATGCATCTATGCTTTAATTGTGATGCTAGTAGTATTTTTGTTGTCACTATTTTCTGTGATGTTGCACGTTAGGGGTAGGAAGATCGATGAGCCCTTCGATGTAAGAATTGTTATTGATAAGTCTACCAGGTTACTTAATGCCCTAGAGGATTGTGCGATAGAATTTAGAGAGAGCGCTTGTTCCTGCTAGGCTGTTCAAGACAGACATAGGTAGGTAGACATGCATCTCCGGGTGAGTTGATCAGTAATCTATGACTCAAACCCAAGTGTTGCAAAAAGGTGGATTGCTCAACCGTGCACAACCAAGAGTTCGGTGACGACCTACGACAATGAAGTATGAGGAAGGCTTCGACCAGGGAAGTGGATTGCTTGGTTTGGAGTCGAGTAAAGCTAATACTAAATTATAGAGGGTCATTCCTAGTTGTTGCTTAGGTAGGAGAAGTGACACATCGACTGGAGCTACCTGATGAGTTAAGTGGAATTCATCTGATGTTCCATGCATCTCGTCTAAGAAAGAGCTCAACCGATAAGGATAGGATCATGCTACTAGAGAATACTGAGATGGACAGAGTATCCAACCACGAGAAGCAACTGGTGACCATTACTAATATGAAGAAGAGAATAGGCTAAGGAGGATGATGGTTTCACTTGTGCGGGTGCAGTGAAGCCTAAAGGGATCTAAGTTTAAATGCAAGATCAAAGAAGAAGTGAGATAGTGTTACCCGTAACTGTTCGAGAAGCGACAGGTTTCGGGGATGAAACCTCTTTAAGGAGGGTAGACTAGTAACACCCCGAATTTCTATTTAAACGGAAGGAAAAGAAAAGTAAATAGAAAGAATAGAAATTGTGCACAACTGGAGGGGGATAAAGTGTACAAAGTAAAAAAAAAACCTTATTTTTTAAGGATTTAAAGGGCATGGTCACCCATATCAAAAGCAGAAAGCTGCTTTTGCTCTCGGAGGAAGGAAAGAAGAGAGAGAGAGCCCCGGTTCTAGAAAGAGAAAGAGGAAAAAGCAGGTGCAAAGGTAAGTCTTCTCTTATATGAGCTTGGTTTCAGCTGGGTTTCGAGTTTTTGACCGGAGTTCTGGTTGTTTAGTGTTTGTTTTCGGGATTCAAGAGCTCAATCGAAGGTGGATCTCGAACTGGAAGAGTGTTGCTCAAAGGCTGCTCAAGGTGAGTTTCTAGAACCCCTCTTTTACTGATTTTCAACTGATTTGGGACTATTATGCATAATAAGTAAACATTTTGAAAGAAACCGTGGGTTTACAGCCTTATGTTTGAAATGACATATGTATGTATTTATTTTATAGTGTTGATTATGGGTTAGTATTGATGTTTAGCATGCTTAGATGGCCTTAGTATGTTAGATCTGTGCTTGGGTATCATTGGAATGATAATCGGGTGATGTTGGTAGCATAGAAAATATTTCAGAATGTTCTAATAAACATGAACAGTGGTCCATGCGCCAACATGAGTGGCCAGACGCCTAAGTGTTGGCCATGCGCCCAAGAGTGGGTCATGCGCTTAATCAGTGGCCCATGTGCCCAGCATGTTGGCCATGCATCTAAGTGTTGGCCATGCGCCCAGAGGTGGTCCATGCGCCTAAACAGTGGCCCATGCGCCTAAGTGTTGGCCCATGCACCCCAAGTGTTGGCCATGCACCTAAATAGGGCCATGCACCTAAATAGTTCCATGCGTCCAAAGTGATTGAAACGGCTAAGTTTTGATGCACCTGCATAGTGGCAAAGGGCCTGAACAGGGCAGAAGCGCCCAAATAGTGCCCATGCTCCCAGACTGTTTTACACTTAGAATTTTTATGCTCATGCGCCTGAAAGGTCCCATGCGCCCAATTTGGACTTGAGGTTTTCTAAGTGGTTTTTAAGGGGGTATATGGGGAGATAGGCCTGGTTATGATGTGATGGCTTATGTTTGATGTGTGTTATGCATGTATGATATTGCCTGTATGGTGATGGTGTATGTTTATGTATGTTCCTTATTATGTATGTATGTCTTCTCTTGGCTTTGTGTTGAACGTTAATAAATGTAATGAAAGTATTATGTAACGTAAAGTGGAAGATAATGAAAAGAGGAACGTAATGAATGAATGCATGCATGAATAAATGAATGAATGAACGAAATGCTTGCAAGCATGTGTATGAGGTTAGCGACTTTGTGTCGCAACAGACTCGAAAGAGGTCCTTGTCTCGTATCCCGGTACTATGTCAGTCTTCGAACATGAGTCGGGGGTTTGTGAGCAGGCCCCGGCACAGTATCAGTCTTCGGACATGAGTCGGGGGTATTGCATGAGACAGGATGCAGATCGCGTACTCCGTTACTGTGTCAGTCTTCGGGCATGAGTCGGGGGTTTGTGAGCAGGCCCCGGCACAGTATCAGTCTTCGGACATGAGTCGGGAGTATTTCATATGACAAAAGTGACGGATGATGAGACCCGTGTCGCGTATCCTGGTACTGTGTCAGTCTTCAGACATGAGTCGGGGGTTTGTTTATCAGGCCCCGGCATAGTATCAGTCTTCGGACATGAGTCGGGGATATTGCATGAGACGAGATAATGAAGTGAGCGACTTTGTGTTGCAACAGACTCAAATAGAGTTCAATCCCTATGATTGACTCGTAAGGGATCTTTGTCGCGTATCCCGATGATGTGTTAGTCTTCAGACATGAGTGGGGGGGTTTGTGTACAGGCCCTGGCACAACATCAGCTTTAGAGCATGAGTCGGGGATATTGCACGAGATAAGATTCGAGTAATAAAGAGTAATGAGCAAAGTATGAAATGAACGTGTTAGGATCAGTGATCTAAGTTTGATTAATTAGAGAATATTGCAGCGGAATTCGAACAATGAATTAAACAATTCACAAGAACACAATTGATATTCAATGTAACAGTAAATGGTTATAGAAAGAGAGAATTCTACAAAAGAAATATTTCATTCATATGCTTTCGTGGTGGCTCAATGTCACACGTTACAACTAGGTCAACATTCCTTATATAGGAAATGTGACGTCTGCTGATGTCACTTGATAGTAACATCTAACAGAATTATTCAAACTACTGAAACTATGCAAACTACTGAGAATGTTCTCAACTACTGATTACATCTCAGAGAATGCTTAAGTACAAAAACATAAAACTACTGAACTACAACTACTGAAACTACAACTACTGAAAAGTAAATTACAAGTACTAAAAGGAAACCATCACAACTACTGAAGTTAATTACTTCAGCTATTGTGACAACTACTGATCACTTTAGTCTTCAGTCTTTGTCTTCAGTCTTTGTTCTTCAGTACTTTACTTTCAGACTTTGTCTTCAGCTGATGGCTTCAGACTTTGTCTTCAGACCTTGTAATCAGCTGATGTCTTCAGCTGCTGTGATCTTCTTTAGCAGTTGTAATGTCTATGGGACTTAGAGGTTTTTCTGATCAGGCTCATTGGTTCTTTTGGTCCAACAAACTCCCCCTGAACCAATGCAGCCAAAACCTCTAAACTTGTGATGATCCCACTTATTCTTGGCAGAAACACCCTCTTGATCAGCTTCAGAGGTAATCAGTTAAGCACAGGCGGGAAAAGGTTTCTAATCTTTGATTGGCTAAGTATGGAAGGGAACTCTGTCTTGGGGAAACTAGACACAGAGTCTTGTCCCAACTATGAAACCTAATTCCCATTAATGAGTCTGTAAGACTCACTAACATAGGCCTCAAGGAGAACAACTGTTCCTCCTTGGTGAGTTCTTCTGCTTCTCCCTTAAAGAAGAACTCCGGGCCATAATACTCAGACAGATATCTCACTGTCTTCCCATTCTTTAACTCGACAGTTGTGATCTCTCTGTATGCAAATTCATCAGGGTGAGAGCCTTCAAGCAACAACTGGAGTTCACTCTTCTGAAGATCTTCAAGTCTTTTGTATAACAACCCCTTCTTGATCATTTTGTTCTCAAGAATATATTGAGGGGTTGTCTTGGAGTTGTGAGCTCTCTTGAATTCTTTAATGATTTCCCAAGGTGAGACTACCATGGCCAACGTAATTGCAGCATTCAAGGTCTTCTTCACTTGGCCATGATATCTACTTGGTATATTCTTCTTATGAATTCTAGAACTTACCCTGGGGTCTGGCTAGATCCGCACTCTTTCTCTTTGATGTTGAAAAGTATGTCTAAGAGTGTACAGCCTCAGAGCCTGTTTCTTCATTTCTTGAATGGATGAGGACTGAGGGAAATCCTTGTCAACCATCTTGAGAAACCGCTCATCGTGCTGCTTCTGCTGTTCTGCTTCTTCAATCTCTACCTTCACCATCTGCATTTGCAAGTCAGGTGTAATCACTTGTTGACTTCTGTGCTCAGGTGTTTTAAGGTTGAGAACAGTAGAGATTGGCAGACAATCTTCATCATCATCCTCTTCTTCATCTTCTTCTACCCTCAACACCCTTCTCCTCCTTCTGGGTGTATCACTGGGTAAGGTTTGAGGTGGTTTTTGGGGTAAAGGAATTGGTTTTGTGGGTTGAGTTATGGGTGGCTTTGGTTTAGGGATAGATTTGGGAGATTTTAGAGATAAGGGTTGTGTTTGAGTGGGAGTGTGAGAAGACTGACTTAGCATTTTGGTGGTGAGTTTGGCTTTGGAGAGCTTTTCCATTTCAGTTCTCTTCCCTGCACCTGCTTCATCCAGTGCTTCGATGATCAACCCTTTATTATAGCCTCCAGCAGAGCAGATTTTCTTGGTTATCTCCAAGATACTGTCTCTGGACCAGGCCTTTATCTCTATCAATGATCTTCCAAGGTATTTGGCAATGAATCTGATCATTATCTCCAATCTTTCCCTTTCCAACACACTATAACCAACCCATCTAGCTTGAATCATTTCTATTTCCAGCCTTCTGATCTCAGTGTCTAGTGTGGTTGTGTCATGACCTTGTCGAAAGAGCTGATCTATAATTTTATCCATGGATTTGCTGTGAGCTTCATCAGCATCTTTGACAAGATCTTCTAAGGATTTATCTTCATCAACTTTTGACTCAGCACTTTTCTTTCTTTTATATGTGATCAGCTGATCTTCCTTCTCTTTATCTGCCATCAGAAACCTGGGATAAAGTAGCCATCTGTTTGCCATAGGTTTCTGAGCCAGATCCTTTAGTTCCATGAACACTATCTCAGAAAAATTTAGATTTTGGCGTTCAAAGATAGAGTACAATACTTGTTAACATCGGGAAGACATCTGATCCTAAGAAGATGTCTTTGATGCAAGGCAGACATTCACCATATGAAAGATAAGTCGTTCAGCATCATGGAAGTGCTTTTTAAGTATGGTTGTAGCACTTAAATCGCCTTCATACCCGTTATTGATGAAAGACATATCAGTGGTGCCTTTCGGGTATTCTTTAACATAGGTGCCATCATGCAAATTTAGGGTTTTGCGAATGATGTCGGGGGTGATGAGCACCTGTTTCCGGTTCACCAACGACTGGAGAGTGAGTTGGCTATTAGTCTTACCAATTATTACAGAGACGTTGGTCCAGAACTGGGTTAAGGAATCAGGTATATGGTAGGATTCAAAAGAAAGGCTGTTCGGTATTGGGAATCCACCATAAGATCGATGGCATTGTCAAACTTGTTCCAGAAAGCCGATTTCGAAAGGTAGGCAACACAGTTGTATCGGGGTTTGAGTTTCATGGTCGCCATTGTTGAGAGAGAAAAGGTTTGAAAAACGGCTAATGAAATGTTTGGCTATAAGTGCAGGTATTTATAGGTTAAGAAATGCTGAAAAGAAAACGACTGAAAGTGTTGGTGTTGGCATCAGTTGTTATGAAAACAACTGAAGACTTGGTTTTAACTATCAAACGTTTGAAAACAACTGAAGACTTGGTTTTAGTCATCAGTAGTTGTGAAACTACTGAAAACCTGGTTTTGTCTTCAGTTGTTGTAAACAACTGAGGACTTGGTATTAGTCATCAGTAGTTGTGAACTACTGAAGACATGGTTTTGTCATCAGCTGTTTAGGGTGAAACAGCAGTTTGTGGAAACAACTGAAGTGAAAATTCTCATCAGTAGTTTTCGTCAATTCTTAGCTTTTCAATTGTTTCATACTGTCCTCAACACTTACTCATCATACTTTTTAGCTGTTTTCAGTTGTTTCATAGGACATCAGTACTTGTCTGTTTTACTGACATCAGGAGTTATAACTACATCAGTAGTTGTAACTGCATCAGTTTCCTTAACATAATTAGTACATATTTGTGACATGTTTACTAATGATCATCAGTACTTGTTTACTGAGATCATCAGTAGTTATCACTTATTCTAGCTGCGGCATACCAAGCCTTAACACAAGGTTTTGGAAAGTTGAACTATCCAAAGGCTTAGTAAATATATCTGCAAGCTCATCAGCACTAGGCACAAACTTTGGATCAATCGGACCTTTTTCAAAATAATCCCTAATAAAATGGTGTCTGATCTCTATATGTTTGGTCCTAGAGTGCTGGACTGGATTCTTGACAACGCACAGAGCTGAAGCACTATCAATTAATAATGGAGTCTTAGTCTCTGTAATGCCATAATCCAATAGTTGGTTCTGAAGCCAGAGTACCTGAGATGTACAACTTGCAGCAGCAATGTACTCTACTTCAGCAGTGGATGTAGCAACAGATGTTTGTTTCTTACTCTGCCAAGAAATCAAACAGTTGCCTAGGAATTGACATCCACCAGAAGTTGACTTTCTCGTTAACTTACACCCTGCATAGTCACTATCAGAAAAAGCAACTAATTTGCATGAGTGTCCAGTGGAATACCAAAGACCTAGAGATTGTGTACCTTGCAGATATCTAAAGATCCTCTTGACTGCAATCAAATGAGACTCTTTAGGAGCAGCCTGAAATCTAGCACAAACACAAGTTGCAAACATGATATCTGGTCTAGAAGCTGTTAAGTACATCAAGGACCCAATCATACATCTGTAAAGTGTTTCATCAACAGCTTTACCTTTCTGATCTGCATCCAGTTGTGTGGTGTTGCACATGGGAGTAGAACAAGGCTTACAATTTTGTAAATCAAACTTATTCAAAAGTTCTTTTGTATATTTTGATTGATGAATAAAGGTTCCATCAGCCTTTTGTTTGATTTGCAAGCCTAGAAAGAACTGTAATTCTCCCATTGCACTCATTTCAAACTTTTGTTTCATTAAACTTGTAAAATCATCACACACTGGGGATCAGAGGATGCAAAAATAATATCATCAACATAAATTTGAACAAGTAGCTTATATTGATCCACTTTCTAATAAACAAAGTTTTATCTATGGAGCCTCTAGTGAAATTATTTTTAAGAAGAAAATTTGAAAGTGTTTCATACCAGCCTCTAGGAGCTTGCTTCAACCCATAAAGAGCCTTATCAAGTTGATACACCCAATCAAGATGTTTATTGTCCTCAAAACCTGGTGGTTGACACACATAAACCTCTTCTTTTATTTTACCATATAAAAATGCACTTTTGACATCCATTTGAAAAACTTTAAGATTGTGGAATGCAGCATAGGCTAAGAACAATCTAATTGCTTCTTGTCTGGCTATAGAGGCAAAAGTTTCATCATAATCAATACCTTCTTCTTGTGAAAATCCTTGTACAACCAGTCTAGCCTTGTTCTTGACAATAAGCCCATTTTCATCAGTTTTATTCCTAAACACCCATTAGTGCCTATTGCACACTTACCTGGGGGTAGAGGAACCAGTTCCCACACTTGTTGCTTTTTGAACTGAAGTAGCTCAAGCTGCATGGCTTCAACCCATCCATTGTCTCTCAACGCAACATGATAGTTCTTTGGCTCTAGCTGACTGATAAAGAGAGCATAGAAGTAGAAGTTAGACAATTGACTTCTGGTTGAGACACCAGCATTGATATCACCAATGATTTGAGACATGGGGTGATTCTTCAGCTCTTGGTATACTATAAGATCAGTGCAAGTGTTTGTAGCCGGTTCAGCAGCAGCAGCTGGTGATCCAATTCTTGAAACCAAATATTAGATGGCAAGTCAAATGATGTAGAGGAGTCAGAAATCTCATCAGCATTTGTTGTGGATGGAGCTACAGAAGCTACAGGAATATCAAGTTTAGCAGACTCAGATAGTTGGTCACTAAACTTGAAAATGTGAGTACTGATATCATCATCATCTTCAGTACCACCAGGTGGAAGACTTGCTGCAGAAGATGATTTATCCACATGATCTGCAATAGCTGGAGGTTGATAAGGAACATATTGCAATATGTCCAGATCAAACAACTCCATAGGGTTTTGTGGAATTTTATCCTTAGGAGATTCATTGAATTTCACATGCAAGGTTTCTTCAACTATCTTTGTTCTGTAGTTGAAGACTCTGTAAGCCTTGCATGTGGATGAATAACCTACAAAATACCCTGCATCCACCTTAGGATCAAATTTGTGGAGTTGATCCTTTGTGTTGAGAATGAAACAAGGACACCCAAAGGCTTTGAAGAATGAAATTAGAGGAGCCAAATGATGTAGAACTTCATATGGAGTCTTCATCAACCTCTGATTTACTAACACTCTATTCTGCACATAGCAAGCTGTGTTAACAGCTTCAGCCCAAAAGGTCAATGCCAAACCAGAGTCAGCCAACATAGACCTTGCAGCTTCAATTAGGGTCCTGTTCTTTCTCTCCACTACTCCATTTTGTTCTGGAGTCCTTGGGATGCTAAACTGCCTCTTGATTCCTTTTGATAGATAAAAATCATCAAGTGTATGGTTTCTGAATTCAGTTCCATTATCACTCCTTATACACTTGACTGATAGGGAATACTACTTCTCAACATACAACACAAAGTTTATAATCGTCTGAGCAACCTCAATCTTTGAATGCAAGAAGAAAGTCCATACAAATCTGGAGTAATCATCCACAATTACCAGACAGTATTTCTTCTTTGCCATGCTCATCACTCTCACAGGACCAAATAGATCCATGTGCAGTAACTGCAAGCAGGCAGTGGACTTAGGTTCTTCAATAGGAGGGAATGAGACTTGGTGATGTTTTCCTTTTAAACAAGCAGTGCAGGTTTCATCACAGTGGAACTCCTTTATTGGTAGACCTCTCACTAAACTATTGTGGATCAGCTGATTCATGTTTTTGAGATTAACATGACCCAGCCTTCTATGCCACAGTTTAGACTCCTATGGAGAGGCTTTGGAGAACAGACAAGGATGACCCTTCAAATCAATCTTCTTTGACAAATCCAAGGCATATACTCTTCCAATCCTGTTGGCCTTCAGGAGTGTATGATCATCCAATACCTTGTCAATCAGCCTCAGAACTTGGGAAGACAGAATCCTGCAGTTCTGGCTTGTGAAAAGTGCAACATGCCCTTTATCACACATCTGACTGACACTCAGTAGATTATACTTGAGATTCTCCACATGGTTAACATCATCAAATCTGATATCTCCATTAGACACATATCCTTTCCCGATGATGTAACCCTTGGCATCATTTCCAAATGAAACAAATCCCTTCTTTCCTTGAGAGTAGTCATTAAGAAGAGAACTGCTCCCAGTCATATGCGTAGATCCTCCACTGTCTACATACCAGATGCTCCTTTGGCATTCTGAAGAACCCTGCATTTATCATAAAGAACTAGTTAGGTTTTGAGACCCAAACCTTTTTGGTTTTGGGTCTGTTTTCATCAACAGATTTAACCATAACTTGTTTCTTATGATTAACAGCTGATGAAGAAGGAGATGGTGCTGAAATGGATTCCTTGGATTTGAGCTTGGAATTCTTTTTCAGTGGTTTGATCATAGGTGCATCTAGTTGGTTAACTCTCCCCAACAAATGCTAAACCATCATAACAAGTTGTGTTTGATTTGTAGCCAAAGCTTTCAGCTCTTGTGACATATTAGTACTTGTGTATGATGAGTTCCTATGGCCCACCATTTCCTCCTTGAAATTCACAGACTTAGTCTGATGTTTATCATGAGGAGCACTATCAGCTGTTTTATGATAAGCCCTATGCTTCTTTTTGGATTTGGATGAAGGCTTGGGTTTATCACATTGGGATGACTGTGGTACAAACTTGGTCTCAAACTCATTTTTCATTTCATCCATCTGGATTTTAATGAGCTTATCTCTGTTGAGTTTGGAACCCTTTCTGTACTAACATTCATCAGAAAGATGATTGAATTTACCACATATTTCACATGGCTTATTCTTCATTTTGAATTGATCAACTGCTGATGTAGAAACTACTGAAGGTGTGCTCTTCAGTACTTTCCTCCTTTCAGTACTTGTGTTAAGTACTGGAGGATCTGTAACAACTGAAGACTTGTTCTTCAGCTGTTCTCTATCAGCAGTTGTTAATCCTTTTATTTCAGCTGATTTGAAATGCTTTTAGATGTTGTGTCTTTCCCTTCAGTGCTTGAGGTACTTTGAGGGACAACATCTGAAGTACTCAGCTTCATGTGCTTATTAGTAGTTGACCCATCAGGCAATTGATTTGCTGAGGTATCAACACTAATTTCATCTTGTGATTTTGGGTGATCACTTGAGGATGATACACATGATGACGTGGTTTGGAAATTACTTTCACCTTCAGGTTTTACTATTGATTTTGGAGTAAAATCTGTAGGTTGTGCAATGTGGTTGTAACCTATTCCAAACTTCACATTCGAAGCAGATTGCTTGCTGAGCAGCATTTCAAATCCCTTGCAGGATGATACCCAGCGGTCACACTCAACTTGGGTAACTGCAAGTTTTTCTTTGAGTTCTCTGTGGTTCTCAAGAATGACCTCTAGCTTAGCCTTTTCATCATTTAATTGGCATTTAAGCTTATAAATCTCAACATCTTTATCCTTAAGGACAGACTCATATTCAGCTTTTCTTTTGGAAATAGTTTGCTCAAGCTCAAGATTTTGATTAATCAAAGCTACATTTGCCTCTCTAATAGAGATAAATGCAACTATGCAAGATTCAGAACATAGCTTGGCCTTAGCCTCAGAGGATACCTGGGTTATCTGTGATGAAGATGCATTGGAGCATGAACTCTCAGTAGACTCCAAGGCCATGAGAGCTTGTTGGACCAAAAGAACCAATGAGCCAAATCAGAAAAACCTTTAAGTCCCAATGAAGCCTTCAGAGTTTGTCACAACAGCTGAAGAAGCATTCTTCAGTTGTTGTGATGGTTTCCTTTCAGTAGTTTTCTTTTCTATTTTAGTACTTGTAAAATGACTGAAGAGCATGTTCTTCAGTCGTTGTTGTTTCAGTAGTTTCTTTTCAGTAGTTGTAGTGATAGTTAACACTTGGTATTTTTGTCAGAAGATGTCAGCTGTTTGACATCTTCAGTAGTTGTGTTAACTTTCAGTAGTTAAATAATAGTTAGATGTCACTGTCAAGTGACATCAGCTGACGTCAGCTTCCCTTATAAAAGGAAAGATGACCTAATTGTAACGGTGTGGAAGCCAGCTGAAGCGTGTATTGAATGAATATATTCCTTTTGGCAGAAATTCTCTCTCTATAACAAACATTGTTTCATTGATAAATTTCGTGTGTTCTTGTTTAAATTTGTTAATTTGTGGGCTCATTCCGCTGCAAATCCAATCTAATTGATCAAACTAGATGCTGAGATCCTAACAAATGTTATCAGATCATTTGTTGGACCAAAAGAACCAATGAGCCAGATCAGAAAAACCTTTAAGTCCCACAAGACATCACAACAACTGCTGAAGACTTGATCAGCTGTTTGACAAAGTCTGAAGATCAATAGCTGAAAACTAAAGTACTGAAGACTTCAACAACTGAAGATCAAAGTCTGAAGATCAACAGCTGAAGACTAAAGTACTGAAGATCAACAGCTGAAGTACAAAGACTGAAGACAACATCTGAAGACATCAGCTGATGACAAGAACTGAAGTTCAAGAAGTCCAAGTACTGAAGCCTTCAGAGTTTGTCACAACAGCTGAAGAAGCATTCTTCAGTTGTTGTGATGGTTTCCTTTCAGTAGTTTTCTTTTCTATTTCAGTACTTGTAAAACGACTGAAGAGCATGTTCTTCAGTCGTTGTTGTTTTAGTAGTTTCTTTTCAGTAGTTGTAGTGATAGTTAACACTTGGTATTTTTGTAAGAAGATGTCAGCTGTTTGACATCATCAGTAGTTGCGTTAACTTTCAGTAGTTAAATAACAGTTAGATGTCACTGTCAAGTGACATCAGCTGACGTCAGCTTCCCTTATAAAAGGAAAGATGACCTAATTGTAACGGTGTGGAAGCCAGCCGAAGTGTGTATTGAATGAATATATTCCTTTTGGCAGAAATTCTCTCTCCATAACAAACACTATTTCATTGATAAATTCCGTGTGTTCTTGTTTAAATTTGTTAATTCGTGGGCTCATTCCGCTGCAAATCCAATCTAATTGATCAAACTAGATGCTGAGATCCTAACAAATGTTATCAGATCATTTGTTGGACCAAAAGAACCAATGAGCCAGATCAGAAAAACCTTTAAGTCCCACAAGACATCACAACAACTGCTGAAGACTTGATCAGCTGTTTGACAAAGTCTGAAGATCAATAGCTGAAAACTAAAGTACTGAAGACTTCAACACTGAAGATCAAAGTCTGAAGATCAACAGCTGAAGACTAAAGTACTGAAGATCAACAGCTGAAGTACAAAGACTGAAGACAACATCTGAAGACATCAGCTGATGACAAGAACTGAAGTTCAAGAAGTCCAAGTACTGAAGCCTTCAGAGTTTGTCACAACAGCTGAAGAAGCATTCTTCAGTTGTTGTGATGGTTTCCTTTCAGTAGTTTTCTTTTCTATTTCAGTACTTGTAAAACGACTGAAGAGCATGTTCTTCAGTCGTTGTTGTTTCAGTAGTTTTCTTTTCAGTAGTTGTAGTGATAGTTAACACTTGGTATTTTTGTAAGAAGATGTCAGCTGTTTGACATCTTCAGTAGTTGTGTTAACTTTCAGTAGTTAAATAACAGTTAGATGTCACTGTCAAGTGACATCAGCTGACGTCAGCTTCCCTTATAAAAGGAAAGATGACCTAATTGTAACGGTGTGGAAGCCAGCCGAAGTGTGTATTGAATGAATATATTCCTTTTGGCAGAAATTCTCTCTCCATAACAAACACTATTTCATTGATAAATTCCGTGTGTTCTTGTTTAAATTTGTTAATTCGTGGGCTCATTCCGCTGCAAATCCAATCTAATTGATCAAACTAGATGCTGAGATCCTAACAAATGGTATCAGAGCAGGTTAATCATTGATCGATTTAACAATTGATCATTGAAACTGTTCTTTTGCTATCTACGTTTGATCGAATTAGCAAATTTGCAAGAATCGGTTATAGGGATTGAGTTTCTGTTGCTTCTGGCCATTTTGTTTGAGGTTCTAAGTGGTTTTGAGCTAGATTTACTTTGTTTACCTTGAATTTGTTTGAATTCTGAATATGACTACTCCTTCTAATGACCCTCACGATACTGGTTCCTCAACCAAGCCTCCGATGCTGGTTAGGACTGAGTATAACATATGGCAACGAAGAATGCTCCATCACCTGTCTGTTAACAGTTCAGGTTGTTGGACATCTGTGGTACATGGTCCACATAAGCCTATGGTGAACAATCCATAAACCAACCAAATGGTTCCGAAGAAGAAG
This sequence comes from Flaveria trinervia, assembly GCA_025506515.1. Lineage (NCBI taxonomy): Eukaryota > Viridiplantae > Streptophyta > Magnoliopsida > Asterales > Asteraceae > Flaveria > Flaveria trinervia. Next base: position 58,148,578 of record CM046458.1, on the reverse strand, counting down.
GAACAATACTCTGATGAGGATCGAAAACTGTTTGAGATTGATGCTAAAGCTCATGGAATTCTAGCCATGGCACTGCCTAATGAAATCTATTCTGGGCTTATGCATCATGAAACTGCTCATGACCTCTGGAAGGCACTGAAAGAACAATTTGGTGGTACTGATGAGGTCTTAGCAAACAATAGGGAAATACTTGCCCTACAATATGAGACATTTGCTCATTGGAAGGGTGAGACTCTGACTCAATAGTTTGAGCATTTTTCATGTTTGATCTCTGAGCTGAAAATGGTCAAACATGAATACACTAATAGCCAGATGAACCACAGATTCCTCAGATCACTTCCTGAGAGATGGGACACATATACAATTGTCCTACGCTCTAATGCAAATCTGGATAGCCTATCTCTCACCCAACTTCATGGGAAACTGCTTACATTTGAAAGAGAGATAGAGCAGAAAAGGAAACTGGCATCATCAGGAAAGCTCACTGAAGACTTTGTACCAGGGAACACTGCCTTGGTCGGTCATGAGTCAGAATATGCTGCATCAGAAAGTAATTATGATGTGTATATAGATTTCTCTTCAAACAGTTCCGATCATGCATTTGTGAGTGTTGATAGTCAGTCAGGCTGTAATAGTGACAATTTGTGCTTCATTATGGATGATTTGAAAGGTATAGCTGATGATGACTTAGAAGAGATGGATATTCTGAGCCAAATGGCCTTGATTAATATCAGATTTCAAAAGTTCTACAAGAGAACTGGTAGGAAATTCCTGGACTCTCTGGCAAAACCAAAGTTGGTTTTGACAAGAGTAAGCTGAGGTGTCACAAATGCCACAGGCTTGGGCACTTTGCAAGAGAGTGTAGATCATCTGGATCTAACTCCTCTGCACCCTTTGTGACTTTTCCAAGTAATATTCAACAAAACAGAGGGCAACATCGTGCTAGTTCTGGTCATCAATCACAACCTCTATCTCCTGCATATTTTGTCCCTCAGGGTCCAATGCCATATCCATATGCCTGCTATTACTTGCCACAAACCAGTCAAGTTCAAGTACCCATTGCTCAACAACCACCTGCTCTTCCTGAGCCTCAACCTTCCAATCTCATCAACAATCTCAACCTCAACAACACAGCTTTTTCACCCCAGGAGTTGTTGACTAGAGCAGTTTACCAGATGATATGTCTGGTCATGATCAACTGTTTTCTGGTGCAAGTCAACATGGTGGTGTCAATCCTTTTGGAAACCTTGCTCTTATGGCCCTAGATTCTGCTGATACCTCATCCTCTAATGCCTCCACACCACAGGTATCACAGGTATCCTCTGAGGCCAAAGCCAAGCTATATTCTGAAACATGCATAGCCGTATTTGCATCTATTAGAGAAGCAAATGTAGCTTTAATTAATAAGAACATTAAGCTAGAACAAATAATATCCAAAAGAAAAGCTGAATTTGAGTCTGTGCTTAATGATAAGAATGATGAGATTTACAAACTTAAATGCCAAATCACTGATGATAAGGCTAGGGAAGAGGTACTTCTAGAGAAGTACAGAGACCTCAAAGAAACACTTGCAACTACCCAGGTAGAGTGTGATCGATGGGTACATTCCTGCAAGGGTTTTGAAATGCTTCTCAGTAAGCAGTCTGCTTCCAATGTGAAGTTTGGCATTGGTTATAATCACACTGCTCCTCCTACAGATTTTACTCCCAGAGCAGAGGTAGAATCTGATGAAGAAAGCAATAACCAATCCTTTTCATCATGTGATCTACTATTTGATACAGCACCATCAGAGGTTGGAGTCAGCATTAATTCCTCCCAAAACCTATCGGTTGATGTTGATGGTTCAAATGCTGACACTCACATGATCAAAAGGTTGATCACTCCAGGTGGTATTTCACAAAGTACTGAAAGTACTAAAGAGCAAGTCATAACACCTGGAGAACAAACCAAACTACTGCATGTACTAAAGGAAAGAAAACTGCCAGTAGAAAGGGTGAGAAAACTACTGAAGAAAATATCAAGAAAGCATGTACTGTAAGGAAGAAAACTGCTAGTACTGGTCGTAAACTGCTGAAGAATAAGTCTTTAGTAGTTTCATCTTCTTCAGCAGATGATCAACTTAAGATGAGGAAAAAGCCATGTGAAATATGTGGCTTATTCAATCATCTTACTGATGATTGCTGGTATAAAAAGGGCTCCAAATTCAAACACAATAAGAACATTAAAAAGAAAATGGATAAAATGAAAACTGAGTTTGAAACCAAGTTTGTACCAGCAACATCAAAACCTGTAACCACAAAATCCAAAATGCCGATGATGTACCCCACACCAAAACCACCACAACCACAACCCACAAAACCAATAGCCGATGATGTACCCCAGAAGAGGAAGAGAAAGGTACTGAGGCTAGAAGAGGAAGAAGAAGATAATGATGAAGATGAAGACAGGCTGCCAATCTCAACTGTTATACAGTTGCCAAAGGCCATAAGTCACCCTCCAACAATTACTCCTGAATCTCAAAGGCAAATTGTGAAAGTGAAGTTAGAAGAAGAAGAGCTTCACAAACAACATGATGAGGAACTGTTGAGAAGAGTCGACAAAGCATACGCTGCCACATCTTCAATCATCAATATAAAGAAACATGCTCAGAGATTTTACACTCTCAGACATACCTTTCAATATCAAAAAGAGAGAGTGAGGATATGGCCTGATCCCAGGGTGTCTTATAGGATTCAAAAGAAAAATATTCCACAGAGATACATTGGCCAAGTAAAGAAGATTGTAGATGAAGTGATCTCACTGGCCTTTGTAGTATCACCTTGGGAGATCCTAGATGACTTCAAGAAAGCCTATAAAGCTAAACTGACCCCACAAAAGATGCTGGATAATAAAGTGGTGAAAAAGGGGTTAGTGTATAGGAGGCTTGAGGAAGTTAGAAAGAATGAGCTCCAGTTGTTCTCAGAGGGTATTCACCCAGATGAATTCGCATATAGAGTCATAACAACTGTGGAACTAAAAAATGGGAAGCAGGTTAAATACCTCTCTGAGTATTATGGGCCAGAGTCACTCTTTGAAGGAGAAGCAGAAGAGCTTACCATGGAGGAACAAGTAATCTTCCTTGAGGCCTATACAAGGGAGTCTTACAAACTCATAGTTGGGAAGTAAATCTCATGGATGGGGTAACAGCTATGTGTCCAGTTCCCCAAGACAGAGTTCCCATCTATCCTTTTTCAAACAGATCATTGAGACTTCTTCCCAGGCCTGTGCTTACAAGGGTCACTTCTGAGCTGATCTAGAAGACAAAAAGACCAATCTTTCTGCCATAATAAGTGGGACATCTTCAATAAGCTTAAAGGTTTTGGCTGCATTGGTTCAGGGGGAGTTTGTTGGACCAAAAGAACCAATGAGCCAGATCAGAAAAACCTTTAAGTCCCACAAGACATCACAACAACTGCTGAAGACTTGATCAGCTGTTTGACAAAGTCTGAAGATCAACAGCTGAAGACTAAAGTACTGAAGACTTCAACAACTGAAGACCAAAGTCTGAAGATCAACAGCTGAAGAATAAAGTACTGAAGATCAACAGCTGAAGTACAAAGACTGAAGACAACATCTGAAGACATCAGCTGATGACAACAACTGAAGTTCAAGAAGTCCAATACTGAAGCCTTCAGAGTTTGTCACAACAGCTGAAGAAGCATTCTTCAGTTGTTGTGATGGTTTCCTTTCAGTAGTTTTCTTTTCTATTTCAGTACTTGTAAAACGACTGAAGAGCATGTTCTTCAGTCGTTGTTGTTTCAGTAGTTTCTTTTCAGTAGTTTCTTTTCAGTAGTTGTAGTGATAGTTAACACTTGGTATTTTTGTAAGAAGATGTCAGCTATTTGACATCTTCAGTAGTTGTGTTAACTTTCAGTAGTTAAATAACAGTTAGATGTCACTGTCAAGTGACATCAGCTGACGTCAGCTTCCCTTATAAAAGGAAAGATGACCTAATTGTAACGGTGTGGAAGCCAGCCGAAGCGTGTATTGAATGAATATATTCCTTTTGGCAGAAATTCTCTCTCCATAACAAACACTGTTTCATTGATAAATTCCGTGTGTTCTTGTTTAAATTTGTTAATTCGTGGGCTCATTCCGCTGCAAATCCAATCTAATTGATCAAACTAGATGCTGAGATCCTAACAGAGCTAGATTCCCAAAAGGATGTTCACCACCATGTTGACCATCACCAGCAAATAATTGCTCATTACCAGAGAGATCATCTGGTAAACTGCTCCAGTCAACAACACCAGGGGTGAAGAAGCTGTGATGAGGTTGTGATTTAGATGATTGAGATGGTAGAGGTTTAGGTAAGGCTTGAGGTTGTTGTGCAATAGGAACTTGAACTTGATTTGGCTGAGGCATATAATAGCAGGGATATGGATATGACATTGGACCCTGAGGGACAAATTATGCAGGAGATATAGGTTGTGAATGATGACCAGAACTAGCAGGATGTTGCCCTCTATTTTGTGGACTATTGCTTGGAAAAGTCACAAAGGGTGTAGAGGAGTTAGATCCAGTTGATCTACACTCTCTTGCAAAGTGTCCAAGCTTGTGGCATTTGTGACACCTCAACTTACTCTTGTCAAAACCAACTTTGGTTTTGCCAGAGAGTCCTGGAAATTTCCTATCAGTTCTCTTGTAGAACTTTTGAGATCTGATATTAATCAAGGCCATTTGGCTTAGAATATCCATCTCTTCTAAGTCATCATCAGCAATACCCTTTAAATTATCCATAATGAAACACAATGTGTCACTATTACAGTCTGACTGACGGTCAACACTAACAAATGCATGATCTGAACCGTTTGAAGAGAGATCTATATGCTCATCATAATTGCTTTCTGATGCAGCATATTCTGACTCATGACCAACCAAGGCAGTGTTCCCTGGTACAAAGTCATCAGTGAGCTTTCCTGATGATGCCAGTTTCCTTTTCTGCTCTATCTCTCTTTCAAATGTAAGCAGTTTCCCATGGAGTTGGGTGAGAGATAGGCTATCCAGATTTGCACTGGAGCGTAGAACAATGGTATATGTGTCCCATCTCTCAGGCAGTGATCTGAGGAATCTGTTGTTCATCTGGCTATTAGTGTATTCATGTTTGACCATTTTCAGTTCAGAGATCAAACAGGAAAAACGCTCAAACTGTTGAGTCAGTGACTCACCCTTCCTATGAGAGAATGTCTCATATTGTTGGGCAAGGATTTCTCTGTTGTTTGCTAAGACCTCATCTATTCCACCAAATTGTTCTTTCAATGCATTCCAGAGGTCATGAGCAGTTTCATGATGCATAAGCCCAGAATAGATTTCATTCGGTAGTGCCATGGCCAGAATTTCATGCGCTTTAGCATCAATCTCAAACAGTTTTTGATCCTCATCTGAGTATTGTTCCTTCTTCTTCGGAACCATTTGATTGGTTTCCGGATTGTTCACCATAGGCTTGTGTGGACTATGTACCACAGATGTCCAACAACCTGAACTGTTAACAGACAGGTGATGAAGCATTCTTCGTTGCCATATGTTATACTCAGTCCTAACCAGCATCGGAGGCTTGGTTGAGGAACCGGTATTGTGAGGATCATTAGAAGGAGTAGTCATTCTCAGATGCAACCAAATTCAATTAAGTTTTAACTGATTTAGAACAAAACACAACAAACCAATATGAACCAAGAGAAAACTCAAAGCAAATAACCGAAAGCAGCAGAAATTCAATGATCTATAACCAATTCTTGCAAATATGCTAATTCAATCAAACTTAGATATCGAAATAGCAGTTTCAATGATCAATTGTTAGATCGATCAATGATTAACCTGCTCTGATACCATTTGTTAGGATTAGTGATCTAAGTTTGATTAATTAGAGAGTATTGCAGCGGAATTCGAACAATGAATTAAACAATTCACAAGAACACAATTGATATTCAATGTAACAGTAACGGTTATAGAAAGAGAGAATTCTACAAAAGAATATTTCATTCATATGCTTTCGTGGTGGCTCAATGTCACACGTTACAACTAGGTCAACATTCCTTATATAGGAAATGTGACGTCTGCTGATGTCACTTGATAGTGACATCTAACAGAATTATTCAAACTACTGAAATTATGCAAACTACTGAGAATGTTCTCAACTACTGATTACATCTCAGAGAATGCTTAAGTACAAAAACATAAAACTACTGAACTACAACTACTGAAACTACAATTACTGAAAAGTAAATTACAAGTACTA